>QMIH01002008.1:23132-38132 GCA_003987875.1 Clarias batrachus
TGTGTGTGTGTGTGCGTGTGTGTAAAGGCTTGTGTCCGGATTGGGTGGACTGGGACCCGAATAAGCCAGTGCAGAACGCACGAGAGGCCATGCAGCAGGCAGACGATTGGCTCGGAGTTCCCCACACACACACACACACACACACACACACACACACACACACACACACTCCTATATACTGTATATGTAAATATTTTTTGCTAGAGCTCCTCATTAATGCTTGACCTTTGACCCGCAGGTTATCGCCCCTGAGGAGATCGTGGACCCAGACGTGGACGAGCACTCGGTCATGACGTATCTCTCTCAGTTCCCGAAGGCCAAGCTGAAACCCGGCGCTCCCGTTAAACCCAGACAGCTGCACCCCAAAAATGCCCGAGCCTACGGACCAGGTGGGTCGCGTCCTAAACCCCTGATCTATATCACAGGGACGAGTCCCAGACTTACGTCAATGTTATTCTGAGATGTGATTGTTAATGTGCTGAACAGGAATCGAGCCGGAGGGAAACATGGTGCTGAAACCTACACACTTCACGGTGGAGACGCTGGAGGCCGGGCTTGGTGAGGTCATCGTCTACGTGGAGGATCCTGAAGGTCACACTGAAGAAGTGTGTTTCGTGTTTCTGACCTCATTATTACAGAAATGATCTTTAGACCCTCCTGAGACGGTTATACTGATGACTGTTTCTCCTGTTTTTAGGCGAAAGTTGTAGCGAATAACGACAAGAAGAGGACGTACACCGTCAGCTACACGCCCAAAGTGGCCGGGCCTCACAAGGTATAACACACACGCGTGCGCGTCACACTGGTTAACACTCACATGATAGAATGTCTCCGCAGTGTGTTAGGGAGACTTGGCCGTGGCTGCTAGATGCTTAGCTTACCTCAGCGTTCAGGCGGATTGGGATGTGACCCATGACCTCATGTACACAGATAGTGTGGAGTGAAGTCAGTGTCCTGGTGTCTGACTGTCGGTGTGGGATTATCTGGTGCTTGTTGATGATGTAATTGTTCTGTCTGAGTTAGGACAGCTAATGGATCTCACACACACACACACACACACACACTGACCGCTCTGTTCTTCTGCTCTGTTCCAGGTGAAGGTGCTGTTCGCAGGACAGGACATCGATAAGAGCCCCTTCCTGGTGAACGTGGCCAAAGCTCTCGGGGATCCTAATAAAGTCCAGGCGCGCGGTCCGGGTCTCGAACCCACGGGCAACGTCACTAACAAACCCACCTACTTCGACATCTACACTGCAGGTGGGTGTTCACATCTCAAACAAAGAAAGAAAGGAAAAAAAGAAAAGAAAAAGCAAGACGTGAAAAGTAAAGGTTAGATATAGAAATAGATGAGTGATCTTTGTGTATGTGTGTGTGTGTGTGTGTGTGTGTGTGTGCGTGCTGGTGTCAGGCGCGGGAGCAGGTGATGTTAGCGTGGTGATTACGGACCCCCAGGGGAAGAAGAACACGGTGGAGGTGATCCTGGAGAAGAAAGGAGATGCCACGTATCGCTGCACCTACAAACCCACCGCGGAGGGGACACACAGCGTGGACGTGCTGTTCGCTGGGCAGCCCATCCCCCACAGCCCGTACAAAGTGCAGGTCTCCGAGGGTGAGTGTGTGCAACATCGTACAGAACCCCGCCCCTAGCAAGAACTCCACCCTCCAGCAATAACCCCACCCTCACCAATAACCCCGCCCGCCAATAACAACCACAGTCTCACCAATAACCCCGCCCACCAATAACAACCACAGTCTCACCAATAACCCCGCCCACCAATAACAACCACAGTCTCACCAATAACCCCGCCCACCAATAACAACCACAGTCTCACCAATAACCTCACTCTCACATATAATCCCG
This sequence comes from Clarias batrachus, assembly GCA_003987875.1. Classification (NCBI taxonomy): domain Eukaryota; kingdom Metazoa; phylum Chordata; class Actinopteri; order Siluriformes; family Clariidae; genus Clarias; species Clarias batrachus. The sequence continues at coordinate 24,994 of QMIH01002008.1, forward strand.
TCCACCAACAAACCCAACCTCACCAATAACCCCACCCTCACCAATAACCCCGCCCACCAATAACAACCACAGTCTCACCAATAACCCCGCCCACCAATAACAACCACAGTCTCACCAATAACCTCACTCTCACATATAATCCTGTCCACCAACAAACCCAACCTCACCAATAACCCCACCCTCACCAATAACCCCACCCTCACCAATAACTCCGCCCTCACCAATAACCCCACCCTCACCTACAACCCCACCCTCACCTACAACCCCACCCTTGCCAATTATCCCGCCTACCACCAACATCCTTACCACCAACAACACCTCCCCTTAACAATAACCCTGCACTGACCAACACCCCTGCACTTGCCAATAAACCAACCCACCACCAATAACTCCGCCCACCAATAACTCCGCCCACCAATAACCACCCCACCCTCAACAAAAAACCTGCCCTCACCAATAATCACCACACCAAAACCCCTGCCCCAACCACACCCCTTTTTACTCCCCACCACAACCGCCCCATCCACCCACAAGGTATCTCCCTCACAAACAACCGCCCCGCCCAAACACCACCCCGACCCCACATTCCTTTCTGCGGAGCCTTCTTGTTGTGTCCTGCAGCCCCAACTGTCTGCACACACACTTGTCCTGTTGGTTAATAATAAATAAATGAGACAATGTCTAATTTAAAGTTAATTAGAATAAGAAAGACGTGAGTGTGTGTGTATGTGTGTGTATTCTTCCAGCTCTGGTTAGTGCGCCTCCTCCTGTGCAAATTCAGCCCCAGTCAATACGCACTCCACCCCCCGGGAAACAAAAACCTAAAGGTGAAGCCTGGCATACCTCTGCCCACCTGCATACAGGGGGGGGCATGGACTGAGCTTGGCCCCGCCCAGCATAAGCAAAACCTGCTCTGGCTCTGCCCACAATCCAGTCAGACTCTGCTTTGTGCTTAGTGCAGCGCTCGCCGTGCTTAATGCTTCCTGCTGCAGAGAGACAGAGACAGGAGAGTGAGACAGTGAGAGAGACAGGAGAGTGAGACAGTGAGAGAGACAGGAGAGTGAGACAGTGAGAGAGACAGGAAAGAGTGATAAATGAAAAATCAGAGAGAGAGAGAGACACACACACAGAGAAATGAAACATAGAGTCTAACAGGGAGATTGAGACACTGAAAGAGACACAGGGAAGTAAGACAGGAAGAGATATCAAGAGACACGCTGGGAGACAGACAGAGAAAGACAGACGTATTCATTGAGGAAATGAGACTCTGCACTGAGCAGCTGATCGTCTGTGTGTTTGTGTCTGTGGAGTAACGCTGCAGACAGAATGACTCCTTTATGTAGATTGTGTGTGTGAGAGAATGTGTGTGTGAGAGAGCATGTGTGTGTGAGTGTGTGTGTGCGTGAGTGTGTGCGTGTGTGTTTTAATATTGCTCTGAGCTTTATAAAATGAAAGGTTCTCAGTTGTCCCTGTGCTTGTCAGTGTCTTCGAAGCAGACTAACACAAAACTCTATCTGCACACACACACACACACACACACAGACACACTAATATCAGACAGTAACACCTGACTGTTGTTTTAGCGAGCAATGCCAGCGCGTGCCGTGCCACCGGGCGTGGTCTGCAGCCTAAAGGCGTGAGGGTGAAGGAGCTGGCAGACTTCAAGGTGTTCACTAAAGGAGCAGGAAGTGGAGAGCTCAAAGTTTGTGTGAAGGGCCCTAGTGAGTACACACTACCTTCATCAACGGACACTATACACTCAGGGTAACACTGCTTATGAGACTGAGCTCTGTATGTGTGTGTGTGTGTGTGTGTAGCGGGAGCGGAGGTGCAGGTGAAGGTGCGTGATGTCGGTGACGGAGTGTACGAGTGTGAGTACAAGCCTGTCGTCCCTGGAAAATACACAGTGACCATAACATGGGGAGGACAGCCCATCCCCCGCAGGTGACACACACACACACACACACACACACGTCTTCAGCTTTGTGGGCGTGGCCAGTGTGTTTCCTTTCAATGAGAAGCATTAATAGTTAGACTGTATCATTTCTTCTAAAGTTAAGCTCAGTTTAAACAAAGCACTAATCTGTGTGTGTGTGTGTGTGTGTTTAGCCCATTCGAGGTGGAAGTGAGTTTGGAGGCGGGGCCACAGAAGGTGCGAGCCTGGGGTCCAGGGCTAGAGACGGGCGTGGTGGGAAAATCCGCCGACTTTGTTGTCGAGGCCATCGGTACTGAGGTCGGCTCTCTGGGTGAGTACTGCAGTGTGTGTGTGTGTGTGTGTGTGTGTCCGTCCTCCCTGTAAACTGACACAAGCACCCGGTGCTGCAGGGTTCTCGATCGAGGGTCCGTCCCAGGCGAAGATCGAGTGTGATGATAAGGGTGATGGGTCATGTGACGTGCGGTACTGGCCCACTGAGCCGGGAGACTACGCCGTGCATGTGATCTGTGACGACGAGGACATTAAGGACAGCCCCTTCATGGCGCACATCCTCCCTGCGCCCAGCAACCTGCACCCGCAGAAGGTAACGCCGTCTTGTTACAGCTCATGCCTGGTGACTTAATAACACGCTTTCAGTTTATTCACACGTGTCTGTGTTTGTGTGCGTGTATGTGTGTGTCCGGCAGGTGAAAGCGTTCGGTCCTGGTCTCCAGCCCACCGGCGTGATAGTGAATAAACCTGCAGAGTTCACCATCGATGTGCGACAGGCTGGAAAGGGCGAGCTGAAGCTCTACGCTCAGGTCAGGAACGTCTCAGGAACCGAGGCTGAACCAAACATCTAACTTTCTCAGGATCACTGTTTTGACCTGAGGGTTCCCGTTACATACTGCACTGTAACACACACTCTCTCTGCACCTGTGTGTGTGTGTGTTTGTGTGTTTCAGGATGCTGAAGGGTGTGTTATTGACATCAAGGTCACTGATAAAGGCGACGGTACTTTTGTGTGTGTTTACGTACCCACAAAGCCGATAAAACATACCATCATCATCAGTTGGGGCGGAGTCAACGTTCCTAACAGTCCATTCAGGGTGAGGAGACCACACACACACACACACACACACACACACACACACACACACTGTAACAGTATTATGGAATCTGCAGCACTGTAAACATAAAAAATAAAAAGTGTGTGTGTGTGTGTGTGTGTGTGTGTGTGTGTGAAGGTTCTTGTAGGTGAAGGTTGTCACCCTGATAAAGTGAAGGTTTATGGTCCTGGGGTGGAGAAGACGGGCCTGAAGTCGGCTGAGCCCACCTACTTCACTGTGGATTGTAGCGAAGCTGGACAGGGTGTGTTTCAATTCACTCGCTCTGTAGTGCGCACTTCTCTAATATTCACTCGGTCTAAAAGGGAGTGGAGTTTGTGAGAGTTTGGAGAGTGTTTGTAAAATGGTTCACTTTGAGCTTTGCCTTTTATGGAGATTTGTGGGTGTGGCTAATCATTAATCTGCTGTTTATAGCACACGGTTTGGCCCTGACTGTTGTTGTTTTTTTGTCGTGCACGTTGTGGTGATGTTTTTCAGGTGATATAAGTATCGGGATAAAGTGTGCGGCGGGTGTGGTCGGGCCGGCTGAGGTGGACATCGACTTCGACATCATCAAGAATGACAACGACACGTTCACTGTGAAGTACACGCCCCCCGCTCCGGGACGCTACACCATCATGGTGCTCTTCGCTGATAAGGTAACACACAGCTACATGCTAATGACACGGAACGGATGTGTAATAATAATCAGTGAGAAAAATGTTAATTATCGTCCTGATTGTAGATGTTAAAAACAAGTCCTTTCTCTCTGTGACACAGGAAATTCCCAACAGCCCTTTCAAGGTGAAAGTCGAACCATCTCATGATGCTGGAAAAGTGCGCGCAGAAGGACCTGGACTCAACAAAACAGGCTAGTCATGCTAACGAGTTCATGAGAACAGGAAGCAATGACCATATAAGAGTGTACAGGGTGTGTGGAGTGCACAGGGTGTGTGTGTGTGTTGGGTGAACAGGGTGTGTGTGGGGTGTGCAGTAATCACAGGTGAGATCTGACATGAGTTATACGTAGTGTCCGGTACAGAAGATAAATCTGATCAGGTAATGTGTTAATGTATACAGTATATAATTAGCATTAACACAGACTCACTGTACAGGTGTTCAGGTGGGCACGCCCACCCACTTCACCATTTACACCAAGGGGGCAGGAAAGGCGAAGCCAGAGGTTCACTTCAGCACGGGGCAGAAAGGCAACGCTGTGAAGGACTTCGAGATCATCGATAATCACGATTACTCGTACACCGTCAAATACACAGCGCTGCAGCAGGTGAGACACGCCCACAGCGTGTGAAGTGTGTCTGAGCGTTAGCTAGCTGGATAAAGCGCACAGCTCGTTATATAGCATCATTATTAGAACGTGTGTGTGTGTATGTGTGTGATTGCAGGGTAATATGACTATCTCAGTGAGTTATGGAGGAGAGCCTGTTCCCAAAAGTCCCTTTAACATCACCGTCGCTCCTGCGCTGGACCTGGGCAAAGTCCGAGTTCAAGGTCTCGACAAGAGTAAGTGTCTGATCCCTGTCAATCGTTACACAGCGTGATAATCAGCCTAGCTTCATCTGTTCTTGTTGAGTTATTTCATATCTCTGAACATTCCAGAACATGTGATAGCTGGATTAGCGACTGATGCTAAGTGTAACTACAGTACTACACTTTAGTTTTAACACCGTGTCTGAGGTAAATCTTGATGTTCTGGATGGTTCTGTCTCACTGTCTGTACAAAACACCCAGTGCTAAACATGCTAGCCTGCTAAGGTGTTTGTCTCATTGGCCGTACACAGCAGCTCATTTGGCAATCAGCCCAAATCCATTGACTTTAGAATAATGATGCTATAACAGCTAATTTGTTTTAGCTAATGTGTCAGCAGGCTAGTTTTAGATGTAGGAAGATTAAATCTTAATTTAAGGTGATAAATTGTTGAATTTTAGTCAAATCTAAAGAGAAATGCTAATTGTAAGACACATTGATACTAAGTGAGGTGATTGTATGTTAGCATAAGCTAACTGTATATTAGCATAAGCGTAATTTTTCAGTTATTGGAAGGCTTACTACTGCAAAAAAATGAAAGCACCTACAGCACAGCTAGCTGAATTTAGCATCCCTCATAAGAGTGTGTTAGATAGTGGTGTCTTACTCTGCTGTGCTGTGTGTGTGTGTGTGTGTGTGTTTGTGTTTTCAGAGGTGGAAGTTGGAAAGGATCAGGAGTTCACTGTGAACACACAGGGGGCGGGCGGACAGGGCGAGGTCGGCGTGAAGATGACCTCTCCGTCGGGGCGGCCGATTCCCTGCAAGTTAGAGGCGGACCGAGGCAAAGCAGAGACGAGTGTCAAATACATTCCCCCTGAGGAGGGACAGTACAAAGTGGACGTCAGCTACGATGGAAACCCAGTACCAGGAAGTCCCTTCACTGTGGATGCTCTCATGCCATCAGATCCCTCAAAGGTACGGGCTGCGTCCCAAACCACACTCTCTATACACCATACACACTGTCACTGATCCAGTAAACACTGTCACTGAACAGTCAACAGTGTTGTTGTGCTGTACACGGCCCTGAATTTGACACTTCTTCCTCAGGTGCGTGCATACGGTCCTGGCCTGCAGGGCGGCATTGTGGGCAAACCGGCTCCGTTCACTATAGACACTAAGGGGGCAGGAGTGGGCGGGCTCGGTCTGACGGTCGAAGGTCCGTGTGAGGCGAAAATCGAGTGCCAGGATAATGGAGACGGAACCTGCTCTGTGTCCTACCTGCCCACTGAACCCGGAGACTACAACATCAACATCCTGTTCGGCGGAGCACATGTGCCCGGGTCGCCCTTTGTGGCAAAGGTGCGTCCAGCGCTGGATGCGGGTCGGGTGGTGGCAAGTGGACCGGGGTTGGAGCGGGCCATCGCAGGGAGTGTAGCATCCTTCACGGTAGACTGCAGTCGCGCCGGAGACGCAGACCTCACGGTGGAGATCGTGTCCGACTCCGGAGCCAAAGCCGAGGTTCACATCTACAACAACAACGACGGAACGTTCGCCGTCACCTACACGCCCCCCTCGCACGGACCCTACACCATTAGCATCCGCTACGGCGGGCAAATGGTGCCAAAGTGCCCCATTCGGCTGCAGGTGGAACCCGCGGTCAACACCAGCGGCGTGAAGGTGTACGGACCTGGGGTGGAGCCTACAGGTAAGTTCAACTCTGGGTCCTAAAGCCAGACGGGTTTTCTCTCATTCTTCACAAAAAAAAAATGCTTGCTATGATTAAACCTGTGTGTGTGCCTGTGTCCAGGGGTTCTGAGAGAGGTGAGCACACATTTCATCGTGGATGCTCGCTCTCTGACCAAAACTGGAGGAAATCATGTGACCGTGCGCATCGTCAGTCCCTCAGGCAGCAGCATAGACGCCTACATCATGGATAAAGGAGACGGGACCTACAGGGTGGAGTACACCGCCTTCCAGGATGGTAATGCTCACTGCTCTCACTCGTTTATTAATTTGTTTTAATAACTGAGGGGGGAAGGGGGGAGTTAGACAGGTATTCCATAATGGCAGCTGGAGAACCGTAATATAACCCTGAGTTATGTGAAACAAAGTGGAACTAAGGGGAAATTTGTGGAGAACTAAAGGTACCAAGAGGAACATGAGGGAACGTATGGAACCTAAAAAATGGGGAACTAGAGGAACAGGAACCATGTAGATAGGGAGAACTAAGAGAACTCAAGATAACTAGGAGAACTAGAGAGCACACACACACACACACACACACACAGACATAGGCACGGCAGCTGTCTTTCTGTGTCTTTATAGAGACAACAGGTGGTGTGTGTGTGTGTGTGTGTGTGTGTGTGTGTGTGTGTGCAGACAGATTTCAGCCTGTGGAGTGAATGATGATGGAACAGAAATACAATCACTATAAATAGAAGAGCAAAGAGACCTCTGTGTGTGTGTGTGTGTGTGTGTGTGTTGAACCCCATTAATGCTCAGAAGTCTCAGGTCATTATTATAAATAGAGTCTGTAATAAAGCCCCGTTATACACACACGTGTGTATTCTACAGATTTAGCTCAGAGCTATGTTGCTAACGATACTTGGTTTAACATGATGGAACTATTAATCAGTGTGTGTGTGTGTGTGTGTGCAGGTGTGCACCTGATCGAGGTGTTGTATGATGACGTTGCGGTCCCTAACAGTCCGTTCCGCGTCTCAGTGGTAGAAGGTTGTGACCCGACTCGGGTTCGAGCGTTCGGTCCTGGACTGGAGAGCGGCCTCGTCAACCAAGCTAACTGTTTCACTGTGGAGACCCGGTACACACACACACACACACACACACACACACACACCCTCTACATTTCCGACGTTATATTAGCTAGACCTTAATTAGAATTTCCTCTAATTAAACATCATCATCATCATCGTCTCTCTTTCTCTCTCCCAGGGGGGCGGGGACAGGAGGACTGGGTCTCACTATTGAGGGAGCATCTGAGGCAAAAATGTCGTGTAAAGACAACAAGGACGGAAGCTGCAGTGTGGAGTACGTCCCCTTCATCCCAGGCAACTACGACATCAACATCACCTATGGAGGACGACCCATTCCAGGTGCTCACAAACACACATACACACACACCAACACACACACAAACAGATTTAATCACTAACATGGGGGCGGAGTTGTTTAACTAAAACTGCCTGTGTCTCAGTTAAACACGGGGGCGGAGTTAATCTAAAATAGGGGTGTGTTCCAGTTACACCGGGCGGTCTCCGTTACACAGGGGCGGGGTTTATTAAAACTAGGCGTGTCTCAGTTATATTCTAGAACTTAAGCACATGATCCTTCTGTGATATCAGCTCACGTGTGGAGCAGTGTTAAATCTAGCGCCACCGTCTGACAGTTTGTTGTAACTACAACACGTCATTCTGATGTTTGTATTATGTTTGTGACCTGACACTTCCTTGAGTACTGACTGGACTTCTCTTTGAATTCTCAATAATTTGTGTGTGTGTGTGTTTGTGTTGAGCAGGAAGTCCATTCCGAGTCCCGGTGAAAGACGTGGTGGACGTCAGTAAGGTGAAGTGCTTCGGCCCGGGACTGGGCGCTGGGGTCAGAGCCAACGTCCCACAATCCTTCACTGTGGACTGCAGCAGAGCGGGAAATGCAGCTCTGGATGTACAGCTTTATGGCCCGACAGGTAACACACACACACACACATACACACAAAACACAAAAAAAACATATCTATAAACCGCACTTCACCGCCCCCTGCTGGAGTGTTGTATGTTCTCGATTAGTTTTTGTCCTGTTAGTGTTGCTGTGTCATCCTGTAGGGGTTAGCAGTGAGGGAGACAATTTTAATGTGTGTGTATGTGTGTGTGTGTAACAGGTGCTACAGAACCGGTCAGTGTTCTCAGTAAAGGTGACGGCACACACGCTGTGACCTACACACCTGCTCAGGAGGGACCGTACACAGTGGGTGTTAAATACGCCAACCAGGATGTCCCACGCAGGTCAGTAGTGTGTGTGTGTGTGTGTGTGTGTGTGTGTGTGTGTGCATACGTGTAATCTTATGAGTATGTGCGCGTGTTACAGTCCCTTTAAGGTCCACTCCGGCCCGACTTACGACGCCAGTAAGGTCCGTGCGAGCGGCCCGGGACTCGACGCAGCGGGCGTGGCAGCGAGCGTACCAGTGGAGTTTACCATCGATGCCCGCGACGCTGGGGAGGGGCTACTGACCGTGCAGATATTGGTGAGTGTGTGTGTTTAGCTGTGCAGTTGTGTATTGCAGTGTATATGTATATCTCACTGTGACACTGTTGTAATGTGTGTGTGTGTGTGTGTGTGTGTGTGTGTGTGTGTGTGTGTGTTGTCTCTCCTGCAGGATCCTGAAGGAAAGCCAAAGAAGGCGAGTATTCAGGACAATAAGGACGGCACCTATACCGTCTCCTACGTCCCGGACACTAGCGGACGCTACACCATCACCATTAAATACGGCGGAGACCACATCCCCGCCTCGCCTTATTCCATTCAGGCCACGCCCACTGGAGACGCCAGCAAGTGTGTCCTCTCAGGTACGCTGACGTCTGACCTCTGTAGTGGCGCAAGATCTCTTTCCACCAATCATAGCTCTGCGTGAGCGCAGGGGGCGTGGCCACGATGGTCGTGATGCATGTGTGAGACCATTGGAGGTTTATGAGGACTCTGATGTAATCAGTAGTAAAAATTTTATGTTTATTAATATGTATTATTATTAATATTAATTTATTAGTAGTTATTTATTTATACTGTCAGACCCGGGTGATTATTAATTAGTGTCACACATGTTTGTGTGTGTTTCAGTGTCTATTGGAGGACATGGAGTCGGTGAGTTTATTACAATTATCAAAAGATTTTTGTCACATTAACTACTCATTTAATCATTTATTGTTTACTTATTTAGTGTTTATTACTTACTGTCGCTTTTATTTACTCTGTAGTGTTTACTGTAGCATATGGGTTGTTATGACTGTTTTTTTTATTGCTTCTGATTGTTGTTTGTGTATTGTTCGTCTGTTGTTTATTGTTCACTGGTGTTGTTTATTTTAGTTTGTGTTTATTTTGTTTGTGTCTCCCCCAAACAGGTAGTCTGGGGTCGAAGATTCAGATGAGTGAGGAGACGGTCCTGAGCGTAGATGCAAAGGCTGCTGGGAAAGGGAAGGTGACGTGTAAGGTTCTCACTCCACACGGAGCCGAGGTTGACGTGGACGTGACGGAGAACCACGACGGAACCTTCGACATTTACTACACCGCACCTGAGCCGGGAAAATACGTCATCACCATCCGCTTCGGCGGACAGAACATTCCCAACAGCCCCTTCACTGTACAGGTGAGCAGCACCACAGCCCCGCCCACTTCCCCATCACTGTACAGGTGAGCAGCACCACAGCCCCGCCCACTTCCCCATCACTGTACAGGTGAGCAGCACCACAGCCCCACCCACTTCCCCACTCCATCATGCAGATGAGCATCACCCCAGCCCGTCCACTTTCCCTTCACCACACAGGTGAGCATCACCACAGCCCCGCCCACTTCCCCATCACTGTATATGTGAGCATCACTAGATCCCCACCCACTCCGCCGCCCGTAGGTGATGACCAATTTTCCATTACTGTACAGCTGAGTATCACCACAGCCCCGCCCACTCCCCTTTCACCCTATAAGTGAGCTTCACCACAGCCCCGCCCACTCCCCTTTCACCCTATAAGTGAGCTTCACCACAGCCCCGCCCACTCCCCTACTTCATCATACAGATGAGCATCACCCCAGCCCCGCCCACTTTCCCTTGACCATACAAGTGAGCATCACCACAGTCCCACCTACTCCCCACTTCATAATACAGGTGAGCTTCATTGCAACCCCGCCCACTTCTCTTTCATCATAGAAGTGAGCATCACTACAACCCCGCCCACTCCCCCCCTCCATCATACTGTGAGCATTACAGCCCCACCCACTGCCCCTTCACCTTACAGGTGAGCATCACTTGACATCACTCACTCACTTATACCCCATACCCTACACCCTACATACGGTACATGTACACATCTTCTTTATGAGAACTGTAGCTGCAGGTGGGCGTCGTCAGAAATCCCCGCTCTGTATAATGGACTGAAGTGAATCTTCGCTGTTGTGTTTTTCCTCTTTAGGCTACTAAGGAACCCGTCATACCGCAAGACACTAAACAGCCCTTGTTTCGTCCCCTTAACCTGCTCATCCCCTTCAGTCCTCAGCAGGGGGCGCTAACTGGTACGATCAGAGCAGAGCATCACGTTTCACTAGTTATCATTTAGTACATCCAGGGAAACGCGACGGAACAAAAATCAATGTCATCTCTGTGCGTGTGCGCGTGCTTGTGTGTGTTACAGGTGAGGTGCGCATGCCGTCAGGTAAAACTGCTCGTCCTCTGATTAAGGACAATAAAGACGGCACCATCACAGTGAAATACGTCCCTACAGAGAGGGGACTGCACGAGATGGACATCAAGTACGACGGAAATCACATCCCAGGTATCCCGCGCTCCGGTTCACGCAGCGCTCCGGTCTCTCTCACACCGAGGACTGATGACTTAGACTCAGATAAACTCACACACATCATCATGACCAATCTGGAAATAAATAAACAGGTGCGAATTTAAAATGGACTAGAACTGATATCTGACTCCTCCCACAGGAAGTCCCATGCAGTTCTACGTGGACGCCGCTGACAGCACCATGGTGACTGCGTACGGTCCTGGGCTGTGTCACGGCACGGTGAACAAACCCGCCACCTTTACCGTCGTCACCAAGAACGCTAAAGAAGGTAAATTACATGACTGAATCAGTCATATGATTCAGTATGAGTCAACAGTGATTAACGTGAGTCAGTGTGATTACATATGGCTCAGTATGAATCAGTGTGATTTGATGTGATTCAATATGATTCAGTACGATTCTGTGTGATGATTCGGTTTGAATCAGTATGAATCATTATGATTCAATTTAGTATTATTCAGTATAGCTCAGTATGTTTCAATATGATTCGGTCAGTTTGTTTAGTATGGTTCAGTTTGTTTCAATATGATTCCTTTTGATTCAGTATGATTCTATATGGCTCAGTATGCTTCAATGTGATTCAGTATTATTCAGGATGATTCAGTTAGTTTTAATATGACTCAGTACGATTCATTATGATTCCCTTAAACATGTTGCAAATTCATTTAATATGATTTAGTATGACTCGATTCAATAAGTGTGTGTGTGTGTGTGTGTGTGTGTGTGTGTGTGTGTGTGTGTGTAGGTGGTCTGTCTCTGGCAGTAGAAGGACCGTCTAAAGCTGAGATCAGCTGTAAGGACAATAAGGACGGGACGTGCACCGTGTCCTACCTGCCCACCGCCCCAGGGGATTACAACATCATCGTCAAGTTTGATGGAAAACATATTCCTGGGAGTCCTTTCACTGCTAAGATTACAGGTACAGCTAGGGGTAGGGGTTAGGGGTTAGGGGGTAGGGGGTAGGGGGTAGGGGAATTTTGTGTGAATTAGGGCACATTAAAATGATATAATGCTTAATCTGGGGTAATGGAGGTGGAAATGAAGCAGTTTGATTTACTTTAAGGGCATTGTCATATGTGTGTGTGTGTGTGTGTGTGTGTGTGTGTGTGTGTGTGTGTGTGTGTGTGTGTGCGCAGGTGATGACTCTCTCAGGACGTCTCAGCTGAACGTAGGAACTGCAGCTGATGTTTCTCTGAAGATCAGCGAGACAGATTTGAGCTCGTTAACTGCCAGCATCAGAGCTCCATCAGGAGCAGAACAGCCGTGTCTGCTGAAACACCTCCCTAACAGACACATCGGTACACACACACCCACACACACACAAAACCCGGTTTACGAGTGTTCTGCAAGACGAGCAAAGAGTTTTAATTTAGTTTAAGTTAAAATTTTGACTTGCAAAATGAGCATGTCTTGGTTTACGAGTGCCGAGTTTTTTGACACCGACACACACTGAGGGAGGAGGAGTCTACACAAATAGACAGCGCCTGCGCGCAAAAACGGAAACACTTATCTGTTGGGATTTATTTTAACTTTTTTAAAAGGTACAGTGCAGATTAATTTGTTTTATTTTTACTTTATATATCGTATTAATTATTTTTCTGTATTTATTTTTTAAGGCTGTGGAACTAATTATTTTAGTTTTCATTATTTCTTATGGGAAGATTTGATTTGGTTTACGAGTGTTTTGGAATACAAGCCTGCTTCCGTAACAAATTATGCTCTTAATCCAAGGTTCCACTGTATATACACAGGTACACACACTCAGTGATTTATGACCTGATTGTGTGTGTGTGTGCTGCAGGTCTGTCCTTTACCCCTAAGGAAGTGGGTGAACATGAGGTGAGTGTGCGTAAGGGCGGGGCTCATGTTAATAACAGCCCCTTTAAGATCAGAGTGGGAGCGTCGGAGATCGGGGACGCCAGCCGGGTCAGAGCCTTCGGACCGGGACTCACCGACGCTCACACCTTCAGCATCGCAGAGTTCTACGTGGACACCAGGAATGCAGGTGAGACAGGACGAGAGAGAGAGAGGGACAGAGAGACAAGAAGCAGGAGTGA
>QMIH01002008.1:43132-49388 GCA_003987875.1 Clarias batrachus
TACTACTGTTGTTACATTTACAAACCGTGTGTGTGTGTGTGTGTGTGTGTGTGTGTGTGTGCATGCGCGCAGGTACGAACATGCTGATGGTGGGGGTCCACGGGCCGAGGACGCCGTGCGAGGACGTCTACGTGAAGCACCTGGGCAACAAGCTGTACAACGTGACGTACACGGTGAAGGAGAAGGGCAGCTACATCGTCATCGTGAAGTGGGGCGACGAGTCCGTGCCGGGAAGCCCCTTCCACATCACTGTGCCCTAAATGTAGTGCACTAGATTATATTGCCCTACACCATAGTGCCCTAGATCCTAAATACCCTAAATACCCCCCCCTCCCTCCCGCCACAGCGCTATTTATAATTGTACTACACTAAAGAAAAGAAAAACCCCTTTAATTGTGCTTGCTGAAATCTGGGCTGTGTTCCAATCCTGCGTGTAACTCCTCCCACTCATCCTGTCACGCCCCCTCGTCCACCCGCGAGCACACGCATCTCCATCATGTCATTATTTATGAACAACAGACTAAACTGTAGAACAAGTACACGTCCAGAATCACATCACGTAGTGCACTGCTTCAAAGAGTGCTGAGCAATCCCACAATGCACTGCAGCGGCTTCGTGTTCAGTAGGAAACGTGATGAAGCGCGACCCTGTTTTAACAACATTCCTTAACTGCATAAGGTTACACAGCGCTCGCACTGGAGGCTCCTTACACTCATGTCTCTCTCACACACACACACACACACAGAGAACACATCACCACATTTACGGTCCCTGTGAACGAGCTGTTACTATGGAAACGATAACGTATCAGAGCGAGTGCATTAATGCGACCCTGCGCTACAGTCAGAGCCGCTGTTAGAGAGAATTAATCAACACCTCCTGACCAATCAGAGCGCAGGACTCAGCAGCATGGAGGTGAAATAATAAATATTTATATAACAAATAAACAAAACAACTTTTTCATTTGTAGTGAATCAGATGATCGTCTGCGATTATAGAGTGAAACATAAAGCTGCTAAAATGCAAACCATCGCTCCTGTGGTGCATTGTGGGTAAATTCTGCTCTACACTGACCCGACCCCTGAGTGTGTGTGTGTGTGTGAGGTTAACGTCACCGCAGTGATTCACACTGAGTGTTTAGGGGAAGTGCATGACTGCAGGATTGGAACACAGCCGCTCCTGTTTCAGCTCCTTCCTGAACATCCATCAGATCAAATTATTTTCTTATGTGTGTGTGTGTGTGTGTGTGTGTGTGTGTGTGTGAATATGACGCATTAAACAGAAAAACTGCGTGTCTTTTGTATGGCTTTATTAGTGTTTTTGTTATTATTAACCAAACAGTTACTGATTTAATAAAGATCAGAGTTTGTGAATTTGCACTAAAATGAGTTTTTATTCTTTTCCTTGAACGAAAACATCTGGATTAGAGTGTTGTTATCAGAGACACAGCGCCTCCCTGTGGTGAAGCAGGGTATTTAATTCGGGAATATTTTATCCACATGCAGTTCCTTTAAAAAAAAGATTTTTTTTGTTTTTTTTTGCACGCTTGTATTTATTTGTTCTCGGCCAAAACACAGTACTGGTGCTGATTTTTAAAATATGTCATCAAGGATTTTTCAAAACAAAAAACCTGTAGTGTCAGTAACCATGTCAAATTATGTTTCAATATTCTACAATAGACTTTTTCAGGTTTTGTCTTTTCATGTCAAATCGAAATCTGAATGAATGACAGTTAAGACCGTTGAAAGATTTTAATTTAAAAAAGTAACGGACACTACGGACATAAAAGAGTGTGAAGTTGTATTTAGTAAATTTGTTTCTTTTTATCTGATAATGTGTATTCATATTTCTTAAAAAAAATAAACACTTATCAGATTATGTATTTAAGTATTATTAAGCATGAAGTATCATGAAAAATGGTGTTATATGATGCTATCTGAAAATATACGTTTTCCACAGAGGTGAGGCGTTTTAGCAGAGATGCCATGTTTCGATCAATTATTGATTATTATTAAAAGTAGAATCAATTACATTTTATTTATAGTGCATTTAACAACCGTCATTGTTCCACAGCAGCTTAACAGAATCAAAGTATAAGAATAGACGTATAGATTTTAATGATCAGTTTGACCCTGAGGAGAAGCTCGAGGTGTCGGTGATTAGGGAGAACCCTGAAGGGAACCGTCTTCTATACCAGACTATCTAATCAATCATTAACACATTTCAAGCAGACTTCCCTTATTTTCCTCTTTAAATAAAATTGACAATTTAGAAATGTTCAGTTAATCATCGGTGAAATCCATCACAAAATCAGATCTTATTTTTATTAACCTGTGTAAAGTTGAGGACCACACACTGCATCAGTGTCACTCAGATGGTTTACTGCTCCTCACTTTATAAAAAAGTGAGAAAGTTTAAATCCGAGGCCCGTGAGAGCAGACGTGTCACATGACTGGGTTAAATTCGGGTGTCTCTGTCCTGGTTCTTTATATTAGACTCAATATCATGAAACAAAGTGAAAGTTTTATTTTCCTTAAAAATTTCAGTATCATTAAAGAAAGCCGAGTTTTAACACCAGAGTGAGGAGCAAAGCAGAAACGCCATTACAGGAGAACTGAGACTGAGGACAAACAGTGCCGTCTTGTTTTAAGCCGCTTCAGGAAAAAACAAGCAGCTTATTTTAACAATTCTCACATGGTCTCACATTTACAACAGAAAACACCTGTCTAAAGAAGGGCGAGGCTTAATGACCGACACCTTACAATGTTCTTGTCAAACAATAAACACAAAAAGCACAAACTTTTTTCTTTATAGTTTATTTTTTGCAAAAACAGGATGTTTTATGCGGTGAGCACGCAGGCTCCGCCCACTCCTTTGATCTTTTCCTCTGCCCGCCGGCTGAAGAATTTAGCCTTGACGATGACGGGCTGTTTGGGGAGTTTACCCTTACCCAGCACCTTGAAGTACCCCTGAAACAAACACACACACACACAGATTACTAAATATATGCATCACTGAAGCTGTGCTTCATTCAACATGACTGAATACACACACAGTCACAGCAGGGTGACTCTGGGGAAAAAACAAACATTTTTTTATAAAATAACTTGTACAAATCACCATTTACTCACTAATCTGATCTAGGCTCAATCCCCCCCCCCTTCTCCCTCACACACTTTTCCTGAACAGCTTAGTGATAGTGTGTTGTATTACACAGGAGAGAAGTGCAAGGTCTGTGTGCAGCCTAAATGGGTCTAATCCTTTAACGTCACTGATTTGAGATTCTGTTCAACAGTAATAACATTAGTACTGAAAGTTGACCCTGAGCTCAACCTGAGAACATATAGATAACCTTCCAATCTGGCAACACAGCTTTCAGCACTGCCTCAAGAGCTCTACTCTGATTGGCCAGAAGTTTTCTAGAAGTTTTTTCACGGTCTTGCTTTTAAACTCTGATCTGCAAGTGCGCCCTCTTGTGGTGTACAAGATAATAAACATGTGCAAGAATTCTTAAAACAATCAATATTCATTCATTAATATCTCTGACATTCAAAACACACAACTATAACACTTTACACTTGAAGGTCTGTGTGTGTTAAAGATAAGTGTGTGGTGAGCCAGTGTACATTCTACAGCACTACTGAACTATAAATCTGTGCTTTTTGCCGCCACAAACCCACGGACTGTCCTGCTTCAGGTACAAGCCTTAGAGTTTCCCAGGTCAGTGTGAACTTGCAGTCAGAGTTTTAGATCATACAAACAATCAGCAGGAGAGTGGCGCGTACTAATGGACAGAGGAAGTGTGTGTAACAGCACGAACAGAGTGTGTGAACACACTGTACACTAGGGACAGGAACCATCAGTCACCTGGCAATAAGATATTGTAAAATACCTCTGAGCCGATTCGATTACAATTGCGATTCTATAAGCATCACGATTTTAGACATATCCAGAATCAATTACACGTTTCCTGATTTGAAACCTTTAAAAAAAAAGTAATTAAATGTAGAACGTGCCTTCTAACGTTCACACTTAAAAACCAAGCGCAGCATTTAAAACGATTCAAACCAACTTAATTAATACAAGTTTAACATTTTACTTCAAATAAAGTTAAAATACAAAGCTACATTGTTACTGAGCAGGGTGTATCTCCGTCATCTGCCACAATTATTTGTAATCGAACTTAATTCTAATAAAATAATTCACTCCTACATACAGAATGGAAATGTGTAAAGAGTTCAGAGTGCGCCACCTGTAGAATTATAAAGAAACTGATGTTTTACAAACATTTATGTGTGACAAACACGCGGGTTGAGTGGCTGTGAGCATGCAAGGCTTTTAATGCACATGATTCTGATAAACGCTGGCAATGTCGAGACTGGTGCTAGTGTGTGATGAGGGGGGGGTTTTCGTGCTAATTTACTTGCTTGGGGGAAAAAGGAAGCAAATCAGAGGCTTTTAACACTACATGATTCTTAATAATATAGACGCCATAAAAATGTGTCTGTGTTGCACCACTTGGAACCGCTTATTTGAGGCTGATGGTCCGATCACCAGTCACGGCCAGTCAAACCAAAAAAACAACCAATTCTGTCCACTGGTCGATCGACAGCTCCATCTCTAGTTTAAAAACATTCATAAATGTGACCGTCATTTTGCAGCTGTACAACAAGACGGGTATAGAGGGTACATACACACAGACAGGTGCGCGTACATTCATGTACATCTGAGTGCCTTTACAAGACATCCTGAACACTACATGTGTGTGTGTGTGGTTAGAGCAGGACAGACGGCACATTTAAAACACAGACACTTTAATCCCCCAGTAATGACCTCCACTAAGCTGTCACACTAATTCTCTCCCTTTTACACACACACTAATGTGAGGTGAGAAGAGTGTACTTACAGCACGAACAACATCGATGATGGGGGCGGGGCCTTCAGGTTTCTGGGCATGGTTCAGCCGGGTCTGCTCGCTGACCAGCGTCCACAGCTTGTCCAAGTTGATGGTGGGGCAGTAGATGGTGTTTCTCTTCAGGTGGTAGTGCCTCATACCCACCTTTCCAAAGTACCCCGGGTGGCTGAAACACACACAGTGTTAACACACACACTCACCCAGGAATACATTATCCCCTCCTGGCACTGTGACGGTTTAACACAAGACACTGAGAGCTCACTCACTATTTATCGAAGTTGATGCGGTGGTGGTGCATGCCACCAGCGTTACCCCGACCTCCGGGGTGTTTCCTGTGCTTACCTACACACACACACACACACACACAATCATGAATAAATGAACATCAAGAAGCCATAGTCATAAATAAGTTAATAATGATTTAACACTCACCCACACGGCCATGCCCATGGCTCACGTGACCTCGGAGCTTCCTGGTCTTTGAGTTCCTAGTAGGCTGAAAGAAGAAAAATAAATATGCGTGAATATCCAGCACGCGCCGCCACTGTGACGTCACAAACACGCGACCGAGAACTCGGTGATTAAAGCTCGCGCAAGCTGTTGGAAGTGCAATACAGCCTGATGTGAGTGTAAAGTTGAATATAATACAGGAGTAAACTGCACCCTGACACAGAGCTCTCACACTAAAGCACAAACTCGGACATTTATCAGCTCAAACTCCACTCTCTCTCTCTCACACACACACACTCCCAAGCCCGGGTCTAACACCGAGTGTAAACCCGAGTCTAACCCCCGCAGACTAGTTACTACATTTAACACATATATCCCGGGTGAGTTTAATAGTTAATCTGTAAGTTATAGCGGGTTTATTAATCTCGGTCAGGCAGCCGCTCCGCGCCTCACCGCCGGCTCCGAGTCAGAGCCAAAATACCCGAGAATTCTGTGTAAAAACTGACAAATATCAATCGCACACAAACACACACTACATAAACATCACAATCTCACAGGTTTCTGCGCGGTTTGTAGCGATTAAACAGCGGATTGAAATAGATTTTCTTCAGAAAGCCGCGGTAAGGAGATCAGGACAGAACCTACCATTTTGGAGGCGAACGGAAAGAGGAAGGAGGCCCGGAACTCTCGCGAGTTAATACGAGACTTCGGGATGTATCTGCCGCTCGGTCACAGCGCCACCTGTCGGAGAGGAGGATGAATAGGAATCAGGCATTTATATGCCTCATATTAACGAATGAATGAGAGAATAATCACCGAAAAGTTTATTTATTTCAGTAATTCGATTCAAATATTATATTCATATATTATAATTATTTATATCATAATATT
>QMIH01002008.1:49603-78722 GCA_003987875.1 Clarias batrachus
TATATATATATAGGAGAGGCAAAGAATTCAAGTTACTTTTCCCAGTGTAAAGTTTGCACAGTCAGTGGTGGTTTGGGTAGCCTGCTGGTGCTGGTGATATAATTTGTATATTACATAGATTCATTAAACACAGACTGATTGATATGTTTCGAGTGTTTATTTCTTTTAGTTTTAATGATCATGGCTTAAAGATAATGAAAACCCAAAATTCAGTATCTCAGAAAATTTTAATATTGTGAAAAAGTTAAATATTGGAGACTCATGGTGTCACACTCTACAGTGACAGGTGGGGGAAATAAGCTGGACCTGAACCTGCTGGTTCCGTTGTGAATGTTCCTGCATCTTCTCCAGGAGTTTGTGACTTGGGTGGGAGGAGTCTCTGTTGCTGTGTGCTCTGAGAAGACGTCTGCTGTGGTGTTCAACAGCAGGTAGTCGGGTGCCAGTGACTTTCTTTGTCCAGTTCCTGTATTTAAACATACATGTAGATTATACATTACGGAATCGCACTGCATTCACAAGAGAACAGTGGAGAATTTACCCCCCAATTATGACTTACTCTTCTCTTACTTTTTGTTTTATTAATTCAATGTGCTTCTGTAATGAATTAATCACAAATGTGTGCTTTAAATCACTCACTCACTCACTCTCACTCATCATCTATACCGCTTAATCCTGTATTCAGGCTCGCAGGGGATCGAACCCTGACTGTGGCGGTGCAAGGCGACAGTGCTAACCACTACACCACCATGCCGCCTGCTTTGAATCATACTTTTTAAAAACATTTTTATATGAAACATCAGTCATTTCTCCAGTTGTTTGAGTGTAAACTTTACATTCTCAATTATAATCTCTGGAGTAATGTTTATTTAAGGGAACAATTTCTGCTTATCATTTTAAAGGGTCCATGTTCTGGAGCAGAAACCCTGTTTGTGTGTGTGTGTGTGTGGGACAATCTGGTCATTTTGACATACACTTTCACATTTCAAACAAACTTTCATAATTTATTTTGAGTGTGTAAAGCTGCTTTTTGTTAACAGCGTTATACAAATAAAATGTAATATAATGTAATTGAATTGTTTATGTGTGTGTGTGTGTGTCAATTTTAAATTCAAATGACTATGCGTCACATACTGTTTATGACCTTGAAAAGGAAAAAGGAAATAAGGAGGCAAAATGCTAATAGAATAAAATATAAAATATAACAGCGATAATTTTGTTACAATAAAATAAAATAACGTATAAAGTAGAAATATGTAAAGTATCTAAAATGTAAGAATGTAAGAAAGTAAGAAGTGTATAAATAAACTATATAAAGTATGTAGCATGTGCAGATAACAGCAGTGATGAGGTCATGGAGTGTGAAATGAAATGATGAGCAGCAGTGATATTTAAAGTGCAGTAGTGCAATAGTAGTGTGTGTGTGTGTGTGTGTGTGTGTGTTTACCATAATTTATTTAATACTCTTGCAGGTGTACACACACACACACACACACACACACACACACACACACACACACATATATATATATATTGGAATGAGTATTGTTAATTTTTTATTAAACATATACTATAATTATTATTATAAAGTTATAATCCTAACTTTAATCCCGTTATTATTTCCCTCCTGAGAGAATGTACTTCCGGGATCGGCGATGACGTCACCCGCCCCCGCGCTCCTATTGGCTGAGCCCCCCCCCCCTCCCCCCCCGCGGTGAGGAGGAGAGATGCGGCGTTTCTCCGGTTCTGCGGTTTGTGTTCAGGTTTAGGATTGAGGATAAACGCGGAATAACTTCAGCATGTCCGCGTTCCAGAAGGTCACCGTGCTGTCGTGTGTGTGTGTGTGTGTCGCCCTGCTGCTGCCCAAACTGCTTTTATCCGGAGGAGGAGGAGGAGGAGGGGGAGAGGCCGGAGCGGGGGGTAATAACACCTCATCTTATTATTATTATTATTATTATTATTATTGTTTAGAATAACAGTAATAATATCGTTATTAGTATTATCATTTATTATAATTAAATATAAATACACTGGTACACTGTACACCGGCTTGGGAGTACACACTGTGTGTGTGTGTGTGTGTGTGTGTGTGTGTGTTTAGAGATTTCTTGTATTACTGTAAATATTATATAACACACACACACAGACACACACACAGAGCTTTAACACTGAGACTATGATATTATTATTATTATTATTATTATTATTCACACCATCATCTCGGTGCTCTTCATGGGGTTTGTTATTTGTTCTGGTTGTGTTTCCCTTCGTGTCCCCCGGTGTTAATGTTTACACTCAGTGTGATGTAGAAGGAGAATCTTGATGAGGGATACGTTACAGCACAGTGAAGGTCCATCCCTCGTGTAGTCAGGAGGCTGAGGGTGAGAGCGCAGGGGCTCAGTGAGCATTAACCCCCCCACCCCCACCCCCCACCTCCGGCCTGCCCTGCCCTCTCTTGCCCTCTCTTGCCCTCTCTTGCCCTCCGCTGCTCTCCAGTGCACTACCCCGGCGTCTGCTGCGTCGAACTCATCATGAGGTTTAGAGTCTCTGCTCACGTAATAAACATGTAATAAACGCAGTCATAACAACAAGGTGCTGCTCTGAGAGGAGACGATCGCAGTGAGAATAAAACACACCGTCAGGACACACACACAGTGCTCATATTCCAACTACAGTAATTTGAAATCACATGACTTGCTCATCACTCCTAACGAGTTCCTAAAGCTCCTGTTGTGTGTGTGTGTGTGCGCGCAGGTGCTCGTTTCCCCCCGATGCTGCAGAGGAAGGCGGTGCCGGCGCCCCCCCGTGGTGCAGGAGGGAACGGCGCCCATCAACCCGAGGCCATCGCCAGGGCGAAGGGCAGCACAGCGGCGTCGGGAAAATCCAACCTGGCGGGGCAGATCATTCCCGTCTACGGTTTCGGAATTCTGCTCTACATCCTCTACATCATCTTCAAGGTCATGCTTCATATCCCACACACACACACACACACACACACACACACACGCACACACAGTTAATAAAAGCTAATCTGTAATGTGAGATGTCTGAGCTGCTATAACGTAAGTGAGACCTGTCCTGTCCTGTGTCCTGTCCTGCGTCCCAAACCGCGGCGTTTTCAACTCTCTGCTTATTATTTTAATGAAAACACTTTCACACTTGTGTTTCAGTAATAAACTCTGTGTGTGTGTGTGTGTGTGTGTGTGTGTGGGTGGGGGGGGGAGTAGTGTTTAATTTCTTATTTTCTCTTTCTTTTTTCCTCAACAGATCACGTCTAGAGGGAACACGAGTAACTCTCAGGAGAGCAGGTTTCCTCCGGCGAGATCCGAGAACATCAAGAGAAAAATCAGTAAGTTTAATAAGTTATTAATGTGACTGTTTTTAGGAGAGATAATAAACCTGCTGGTTCATCATGTGTGTGGAAGATACAGAAACGACCGTGATGCAGCTACAAGCCGCCAAAATCCTCACAACAGTGTGCACTGTTTACTATAATATTGTGACCACGTGTGTGTGTGTGTGTGTGTGTGTGTGTGTGTGTGTGTGTGAAGCATTTTTTAAAAATTTCGTGTCCAGGTGTCCGACTGTTGTTTAGTAACGGTACCGCTACAACAGAGCTCATGTAGAAAACGGTTCAAAATGCTGCAGCGGTCCGAGAGATGAAGCGTTTAAATGTAGCTACTGAAAAATATTATAGAAATGAAATCGGCCAAAAACATGGGACCGGTGCTACAAAGTGTCTCACCAGGGTGAAAAAAGCGAATGTTCAGATAAGATCGTCAACACCATTTTTCATAACACTTAACACTTCTTATTTTCTGATCCATGCTGCGTCCTTTTGTAAAGACATTTATATTTTTATCAGATGAAAAAGAAACACAATCGCCCTTTCATGTTTTAGTGTTTGTAACTTTTTTTGGATTCAAATATTCCAATAAGATCTTAACTGTCATTCAGACGAAACCTGACCAATTTAGATTTCACATGAAAACACATCAACCTGGAAGAGTGTATTCATCTAAACGTTTGCGACTTGAATTTGACATGGTTACGGACACTACAGATTTTCTGGGGGAAAATCCTGTGAATCTTGCACGAAATTTCAGTTAACACACACACACTCGACACCCAGTTACTGTTGCCAGAAAACTCAGAATACTGTATTAAACTGAAACACTCAGATGTGTGTGTGTGTGTGTGTGTGTGTTTGATGTTCCTCCTCAGCGGACTTTGAGCTGACGCAGCTGCAGGAGCGTCTGATGGAGACGGAGGAGGTGATGGAGAGAATCGTATCAAGAGCTCGAGCTCAGAGTGCAAACACACCGAGGTCTGAAACACACACACACACACACACTGATTTATCTGATTCTCCTTGTGACGTGCGTTAATTGTGTGTCCGTGTGTTTGCTGTAGAGAGGAGTGTGTGAGTGTGGATCAGGAGGAGAAGCTGCTGCTCCAGCTCAGAGAGATCACTCGGGTGATGCAGGAGGGACAGTTAGTGGAGGGGATTCACGCGGAGACAGTCGACCCGCAGTGTGATCACGAGTTCACAGGTCTGCTCTCACTCTCACACAGTTTTTAAATGATTAGTGTAAAAATAGTTTAAACGGAGGGGAGGAGCTACAGGTGAGCTCGAGCCAGAGTGTTAATAATCTAGAACGTAGAAGATGATCTGATGAAGGTCTTTACTCAGATGATCCTGAGGAGATGCTGAAGCACTGGAGCTCTCACTGCTGCACCGTCCACCATCGAACAGAGGACGAGGAGACGGAGCGAGCAGATAGACAGACGGATGAAGAAGACACGGAGCGAGCAGACAGACGGGCGGAGGACGAGGAGACGGAGCGAGCAGACAGACAGGCGGAGGACGAGGAGACGGAGCGAGCAGACAGACGGGCGGAGGACGAGGAGACGGAGCGAGCAGACAGACGGGCTGACTGCTGTGAGAGGAATGAAGAGGAGGAGATGCAGCGATCTGAGGACCAGCGCTCGAACACGTCCACATCAGGAGAACACGTGATAAGACGCAGAAGAGGAACCACCCAAGGAACTGAATCTGCTCTTTGAGGCCTCGCGCTGCTTTTGAAGTTTTAGTTTTAATTTCTGCACGCGGCTTTACTTTCAGCACGTCTTACTCGCGCGTCTGGCCTCACGTCACGTGCGTTCTTGCATGGTGAGGCTCTCTCTCGATCTCGTCTTCCAGATTACAAATTGAATTAAACTTCAGGAGCATTAGTACATCACACACACACATGAGGAGAAGTTATGCAGTGAGACAGCGCCTGAATGTACAGCGTATGATGTTGCAGTGATCAGCCGATCGGGTGTGGTTTAAGCCCCGCCCCCGGTTGACACAGTGTTGTGTGCGCAGTGAAGGACGTGACAGAGGTACAGGCGAGAGTGTAAATGTACTTTATTGAACTGATCTCAGAACAGATAGAAAAAACAGACAGAAGAGTGTGTTTAGTGCAGGACGAGCGCTGCAGCTTCTCTTGACGCTCTCCACATCAGCGCCTCCTCAGTGCTCCATCGGCTCGTCTGAGGCAGGAGGGGCCGCGTCGTCACTCGGCTGGACGGGCTGGAACACACACACACACACGCACAGAAATAATCAGGACTTTATTCAGCACAAAGAAATCACTAATGATGTAATGATAGAATACCGTCTGACTAATAAACTAATAAACACACACACAGAAAAACCATTCAGATTCCTGATGTCCAGCAGGTTGTTACAATAAAAGTGTATTTAAACACCAGTGTGTGTGAATTTATTTTACAGTCTGTGTGTGTTAAGCATGATGATGATGATGATGATGATGAAGGTGAGTAGAGTGAGGGCTCTTACCTTCCTCTGAGGTCTCTCCTCTAACCCCTGGAGAAACGGAGCCACGTCATCATCGTCGTAGATGGTGAACTCCATGTCCTTACCCACGATCCCGATCGACACGTTCTACACACACACAGAGTGAGCATTACTACTACTACTGAGCAGTGTGTGTGTGTGTATGTGTGTGTGTGTGTGTGTGAGAGACAGACCTTGGTGGTGAGGTCCTGTTCAGCAGGGAGAGTCTCTCTGAGAGCGCACAGGCCGTGCTTCACCAGCTCGTTCAAATTACCTGCAGTTACACACACACATTTAAATCACCAGTGGTTGCCATGGTTGCAGTGGTATCACATGACAAATGTGGCACAGTCACTGAGCTCACTACAGGACACACACAGACCCTGTTACACCACTAACCAAGTGTGTGCGCGCGTGTGTGTTCTTACAGTCAGGGAAGCACTCCATGTGTCTCTCCAGGTAGGTGCGTGCGGACTGTGAGCGCGCTCCGATGGACATGGCCTTACAGTCGAAGTAGTTAGCAGACGGACAGGTCTGGAAGATGTGAGGGCCAATGTCCTACACACACACACACACACACACACAGGATTTAAATGATTGTGAATATCAATACAGTAACGTCAACATCACTACCCGTGTATGCGCGCGTGTGAACTCACGTCGTAGCCTGCGATCAGAAGGCCGACTCCGTAGGGTCTTCTCCCGTAGCGCTGTGTGGGGATCTGGGTTTCTGATTTAACACTCAAGGACGACAACATCAGTGGGTTTGAGAAGAATAAAAGAGCTGAAGTCTGAAGCTCTGTTCCATGAAGCACAGGTCATAAACACGCCCACAGCAGGAGAGTTTAAAAATGAAACATCACATCAAAGTGCTAAAATCCTAAAGGTGTGTGTGTGTGTGTGTGTGTGTGTGAGAGAGAGAAAGAGATTGAGACAAGAGTTTGATAAAGGATACTGCTCCCGATGAGCGTGACGAGGCGAGACACAGGAAGTGGACGATCAAACACAAACCTGGAGTCCAGACACTCCTGACGCATGAAGTTACTGCACAGAGAAAAGGAGGGGGTTTAGAGTTTGCGGACTGTAGGCTGTACATGCATTAAAACACACACATACAGGCTCAGAGGTGATGACGTGACTGTAAACTCTCCTGGTTTACACCGACACTGTTAAAGTCGCACGTCTCATCAACACGTGTTGTTCAGCTCATCGTACGAATGCCTCGACCCTCTCAGGTTCAGACGTGTCCATCAACTAAGAGGACAGTAGCGGAACGAATGCATAAAGTAAAACGCATCATTGAAACCAGGAATGACTGATGACCGTCATCCTCAAGGAAGAAATGTGATAGGAAAAACATCCTGAGTAAGTGTGATGGGAGATCACTTAAACTATTAGTGACATCAAACCCTTAAAAGAAAAAATTAGTACAACTCACAGCTGTGTTTAATCGTGGAAGTAAAAAACATTTCCACACACACAGTGTGATGGAACTCAAGGGACTGGGAATAATCAGCTGTGTAGTCGTAAAATAAATAAAATAATAAAATTCAGTGAGACTTGTAAGAAAAAAGGCTTCGATTTGCTCAGGAGCATAAAGATTGGACCATGGAGTGATGGGAAAAGGTCATGTGACCTGACGAGTCCAGATTTACCCTGCGGCAGCGCGATTTAGATGCGTAGTGTCCACTGTACAAGCTTCAGTTGCTCGGGTCTAGTTTCTAGACTTTATAGAAATAAATTTGGATGGAAATAATTCTGGTGAGGTTGCATAAAC
This sequence comes from Clarias batrachus, assembly GCA_003987875.1. Lineage (NCBI taxonomy): Eukaryota > Metazoa > Chordata > Actinopteri > Siluriformes > Clariidae > Clarias > Clarias batrachus. The sequence goes on from QMIH01002008.1 coordinate 57,223, forward strand.
TTCTCGAAACCATGCCACAGTCGTAATCAAAGCTAAAGGCGGAACAATGAAATATTAGTGAGCGACTTTTATTTTGACCGCGAGGTGTGAGCTAATAATGCTAATTATGGTAAAGGTATTAAGTGACCTAAAGTAACAGATGATCAGTTAATAATTAATAATGTCGACATTAATAATGTATTACATGTATTTATTTCCCTCCACTTCATGTACAAATCCTTTATTTAATATCAGTGAAATAAAGATTTGTTATGATACAGAACCCATAATATTTACAGTTCTGATAGCACAGTGTGTGTGTGTGTGTGTGTGTGTGTATATAAGGAGAACACTACAGCTTTGAGCAGATGATGATGAAGAATGTGTGCAAGTGTCCCCATGCTGTGGTGTTTAAAGCATGTAGACTGCTTGGTGTTTAATGCTGGATACTAGACCCTGAGCCAGAGAGCGCCCCCGTGTGTACGGGTGTATAATGAGGATTATATTTATATTGGATTGTCAGACCAGAGCAGTCGAGCGTCTGCAGTCAGTCCGGCGATGGAAATCCCGATGTGGTTATCGACATTGAGGATCTTCTTCTGATGAGCAGCGAGCTCAGACTGGGCCCTCTGAAACACACATACACACACACACAGATGCATGCAGAGATTACTAACTTGATGTTACAGAAGTTAAAACACTGTCACTTATGTGTCTGTAAGAGGGTAGGGGGCATTTACTTATGTACTGCACTATACCCACTGTCTGAGGCCCTACCAGGTGTACATCAGCCAAAGGGTGTGTGTGTGTGTGTGTGTGTGCGCGTGTAGCAATGCTGAGGATCAGTACTGTAACAAATACCTTTAAGGCCACGAGAACAGCATGAGTGTGTGATTTAAGCCCCACAGTAGCAGAGCCCTGCTTCACCGCCTCCATGGCGTACTCGATCTGATGGATTCGCCCCTGAGACAGTAAAAACCACACAGTGTAAACACCACACAATGCAAACACAGCACAGTGCATGGCATAAACACAGCACACAGTGCAAACACTGTATGATGTAAACACCGCACAGGACAAACATCAAACACCACACAGTGTAAACAATGCCACATACTACAAACAGTACACAGTAAAAACAGCACACAATATAAATACCTCACAGTATAAACATAATACAAGTGTATGGTATAAACACCACGTAGCATAAACACCACGCAGCATGAAGAGCGTGCAGTATAAACACCACACAGTGTAAACACTACACAGCTCTCACAGATGCTCATTAATAATAATCAACTGAACATTAATATTAATCTTGCGTTGCTGCAGACGTGGTGATGAGCTCGTGGGTGTACTCTGCCTTTAATGCTGTGATCATACACCTGTCAACCCCGCCCTCTAACCCCGACCCCGCTGCTGTGCTGCTCACCTGAGGGCTCCACACCGTCACATCGTTATCGTACTGGTTTCTGAACTGCAGGGACGAGAAAAAAAAACACACACAGACTTTACTTCTACAGGATTAACAGCAGAGAAACTGAAACTAAACACTGCCGCATGTTGAAGAAGAATAGAAACTTTTCACCCCAAAATATGTACAAATTAATATTAATAAAGATTCTTATAGTTGTATTACTAGAGTGTGTGTGTGTGTGTGTGTGTGTGTGTGTGTGTGAGAGAGAGAGAGACAGGATAATGTGAGATCAGGTCACTCCGCACTCAGACCTCAGGAACTTTATAATATTTTAAACTTCTCTTAAGCTCATTATTTAACACTTTACTAACACACACAGTGTTTATGATTATAAATCTCTCCTGCATACATTATAAATGAGCATAAAGAATAACCCCATGAACCGGAAGCTGAAAGTGAAAGCAGTGTTGAGAGCGGCTCGCGCGTCTTCATGACACATTAAAACATTAAAAATAAACAGTTTAAAATGTGCATATTTAACTCTGCAGAGAATTTTTCGCCTAGAAAACTCAGAAAACAACGGAAATTAACCGACTGGCTAACCTAATGCTAATGCGTGACAAGATGCTTTCTGAGTTAGCACCATGTTATCTACAATAATAATAACAACAACAACACTAATATTAATAATAATGATATGTTCTTTTATTCCAAATCAGTAAAATGAATTCCTTTTCAAAGATAAAGCTCAACACCAGAGCAGACTTTCCACACCGGCGCCGAGTCTCTCTCTTAGCCGTTAGCATGAAGCTACACCGCTGAGGAATCGCTTACTCACGCTGAGGGACTCCGAGCTAAAGCTTTACAACTAAAACAAGCCGCATTTACACGTGTATTAATGTCCTCGGTGTGTCCAGGGACAGTGTGCTAATGTACATAAACAGTAAAGAGTGAGTTAAAGTTTATTTAACGTTTATTAACTCTCACCATGTCTGCCTGAGAGCGCGCCGCCCGAGCCGCACAATGATATTTCTCGATTAGTTTTCCTTCTGGTACAGAGCAGACCTGAGCAACAGAGCGCAGAGAGCGGCACCGAGCACACAGAGCATCTAGAGCAGACCTGAGCAACAGAGCGCAGAGAGCGGCATGGGAAGTTTGGATCATTTTAGTGACTCGGTTCTTTGAGTTTTGTTCATCAATATAAACAAATCTTTTTTGATTCATTTTGTTCATTTTGTTCTTTTCATCAGAAATAAAAATAAAATGTTACATTTTCAATTAACAGCCCCCCAACACGTCTACACACACAAATTTTGGTTATATGCAATGCAGCCAAAGACACTTTATGATAAACAGAATGAGCCGCTCACCTCTCATATCTTCTGGTTCGAATCGTTCATTCTTTTATCACATGACTCCCATAGACGCTATGCATTACACAGGGAACAGAATTGAGCGGCTCTTCTCATGAGTCGTCTCTGGGAGTCATGAAACAAAAGAATGAACAATTCGGACTGAAAGACTCAAAGGTAATGACTCATTTCTGTTTCCTGTACATAACCTACGGAGGTTTTGCGATGCTTTGCGCATGCTCACCCAGTAGAAATTGACCCAAATCACTCTCTGAGACTGCTCGTTATTCTGAGTCACGTTAAAGACTCGTTCAAAAAGAACGAATCGTTCATGAACGACCCATCACTATTCTGAACAGGAAGTCTCTCTTTAAAGCTGACCGGTGTAACAGTAAAACTTTCTTCAAGATTTATCGAGTCAATACTGATGGTCAAATACTATAAAATACTATAAAAATATCTGTCCTATAAAGATATCAGAAAATAAATTACATAAAAAATGATTATTTTCCGTTAAGAAAAGCGTATGAAAAAGTTTGCAAAGCAGTTCCTATTCCTCCTCTTCGATTGTTACACAGTTTTATGCACTTTCTTGGGGAAAACGTTCTTTGCATTCCTTAAACATTGATGATGCAAAAAAACCAAAACATTTTGGACATTTTAAAATCTTGTATCATAAGAGATAACATTGAGTTCATTTTAAGGCTAAAATCCTTTTCCGTTATTTATCATGTCCCATTGCTCCTAAAATGAAAGAAACCCACTTACAAATAGTCTGGGTGATCCACCCTGTCAGTGGCTTTCTGTCTAAAACATTTCAGTTTAATACAGATTCCTGTTTTGTTTGACAGAAACTCTGGATCATTTATTGTTTAAATGCCCATTTGTTAAATATTTTGGTCTGATGTACACAGCTGGTTGTCAATAATATTGCATAATATACCTTCTTTTCATTGTATAGATATTATATATTTGATGGATAATCTTGATTCTACTATGTCAGACACTGACCTCACCGCTGACCTCACCAATGATCTCATTACTTTAAGTTCAATTTAACATAATTCAAATTTAATTATATAGCACTTTTTTACAATTTTCAGTGTCGCAAAACAGCTTTACAGAATCAAAAGAAAATATGGAATTATGTATAAAATGTGAGAAAATTACTCAACAGCTCACCCTCATTTGGGTGAATAGGAAGGATTGATCATACTGTGTGTTAGGAGGATGGACGTTATGATAACAGGAGAGAGATTTTGGAGAGAGATTTGTCTGCATCAGCCGAGGCCAGGACCGTCTTCATGGTAAAGTGGAAACGTCACCACACGCATCCCAGACAGACCACACGGGTCATCCATGCAATGTGATCTCCAACCAGAAGCTGGGCACCAGGACGAGTCAGACAGCTCCAGAGGGCAGAGGGGGTCTGGATCACTGACAGCTCAGGAGCGACATGTGTAGTGATAGAGAGAGAGAGAGAGAGAGAGAGAGAGAGAGAGAAAAGAATGAAAGAAAAGATATGAGTTAGGTCTGATCACAGTCATGCAACGTATAAGGTGAATGTATATTTAGTGCAGAGTGCAAGCAGGGACTCCGGCAGGACTAACTATGACATCATAACTAAAAGGGAGGAGCCAGAAGGAAACACAGACATGAGGGGGAACTGGGATGTAAAGCAACCAATCACCTCACCGTCAACAAAAATGAGAGTGGGTCAGACAGCATCTAAACATACCAGTTCACCAGAATACTCTACGTCCACGAGTCCCCCAGATCTGCCCCTTGTTTAAATAAATAAGCTTTCACACTGAGACTGTGTCTGAGTCCTGAACACTATTTGGAAGACTATTCCATAACTTTGGGGCTTTGTAAGAATAAGCTCCGCCCCCTGCTGCAGTTTTCATAATTGTATACACTCATTTTATATACACACGTTTCTAAATCCCTGCTTTTTAATGTCTCTTTTTACATTTCTCGTGTGCTTTGAGGGTTATTTTTTTATTTTTTAAAAAACTTTAAAAAAAAAAAAGTTTTTCAGTTATATCAATTATATCAATTATTCAGTTATTTTCAGTTATATCAAGTTATTGAAATCAGGAGTAACACACTTCACTCACACGATTTACATATTTAACACATTACTTTAAGTTAATGCATGAAACTGATGCATTAAATTAATCTGACAAATTAGTTATTGTTAATTAATCTTTCCATTACTGACTGTATAAACTGTGTCTGCGAGTCAGGCTCAGGAGCCGATGTGTTACTGAAGATTGTACTCACTAGATGGCGCTGTTACACAACATGACCATTCACTCAGTCAGCCCTTCACCTGACTCAGTGATCTGGACTGTATTCTAGGAATAAATTGCTGTAAAGTATTACATTATTATGAACACTAGGATAAGACACCAACAGATTTCTGCTTGGACTCCACATGGAGAGAGGGTCAGTGTGGGGGCAAATTAATGAACCCTTAAAGACCACTTAAAGAGCTCATCAAGGGCCAATATTTACAAAGAATGTGCCTATTAAGTGGGGTAGTGTGAGACACTAATATTACTGGCTCTATCACTGGTTTCATGAATAACTATATCATTGGCTCCATCCCTGACCTCATCCTTGACTCTATCATTGAACTCATCACTGGCTCCATCACTAACCTCATCACTGACCCCATCACCGACGCTCTCTGACTCGTCACTGACCTCAAAGCTGTTTTTGATGGAACACCAGGTCTGATTCCAAGAACCATGGCTCTGTATATGATTGAAATTCTACTGAAAATTGTGGGAGACTTATTAGTTAATTAAGACTAAACTACGTTCACTTCCTACATCTCACACACACACACACACACACACACACACACACACACAGCTGACTAAAAGAGTTCAGAAAACTTAAATCAATCAATAATTAATAATAAATATGTAGTGTAAATATATAATTTTCTTTCTTTCTTTCCTCAAAATATTAAAACAGTCCTGTGTGTGTGTGTGTGTGTGTGTGTGTGTGTGTGTGTGTGTGTGTGTGTGTGTGTGTGTGTGTGTAAGGATGTCGGGATGCTCTCGAGGCGTCAGCCGGCTGCTGGGTGTGTGATGGAAGTGATGTGATGGATGTTTAAACTCAAACGATTACACTTCATTTCCTCTGTGTGTGACAAGCCGCGCCCTCTCACACACACACACACACACACACACACACACACACACACACACACACACTTTAATGAGGAGCCTGTCATATTAAAACAGATGGACGGTAAGTGAGGAATAAAACACAAACAGGTGAAAGAGACATTAAATCCTCTTGTTATGTAGTTAAAGAAAAATAATCAGCGCTGAGGAGGAGTGATGAAGTTACTGAGTCACCACAGTGATGATTATTTCTCTCTAACAGCACGGCTCCGAGGATTTTAGTTCTCTTTGAGAAACTGATCAATGTTTACATTCTGTAGTTACTGATAAGCAAGACATCAAACTTTTTAATGTGGTGGAACTTCAGGAAACAACAGAGGAACGTTCTGAGGTTCTGAGGTTCTGAGGTTCTGAGGTTCTGAGCGTCTGAGACTGGAGTTCCTGTGAGAACCCTGGAACTGAGTGGAAGCTGGGAAGCTGTCTCTTAGGCAGAGTAGGCTTTCTCTCTCCACCTGTCAGCCTCATTAAACTGTGTGTGTGTGTGTGTGTGTGTGTGTGTGTATGTATATGTGTGTGTGTGTGTGTGTGCAGAACTCTCAGAATGAAGGTTTACTTCATTCCCTCCTCTGTAAATCTCCGATCTTCATCCACGCATTCACAAAACGTCACACAGAAAAACTGCGTCATGACATCGTCATCCTCAAAACCTGCGCTCCCCGGGCCCCTCCCCCAGCCTGTGATTGGGCAACATGATATAATTAACTAGGCCACGCCCCCACCTGCGGTGTATAAGTGTGTGTGAACCGGCGCTGCGATCACAAGCTCAACACGACAACTTTGCGTTTCACATCGCTGTGTCTTTATTTTCACGCAGAGCAACTCGAGAGACTTTACAGGTAAGGACAGTGTGTGTGTGTGTGTGTGTGTGTGTGTGTGTGTGTGTGTGAGTGAGAGAGATAGAGAATAGAGAATTTAATTTTTTTAATTATGATTATTATTAATAAAAATAGTTATTAAAGCTTTACTTTCATAATGTTTTCATATCTCTTTATTATTTTTTTGTTAATTTTTAAATTTAGATAATGTTTATAATTTATCAATATAGTGTTCTGATAGCAAATAAATAATAAAAAATTATAATCAACTACTGTTGAAATTATTATTAATCTTTAAATGTATTTTTTATTTAATGACTTTATCATTCTTTTTTTGTCAGTTTTGCAGGATTTACATTTCTTTTAATTTAGTTAATATTTAATAATTTATGGTTTAATTATTATAAGACATTATTATAATGTTTTCCCCCATGCTGTATTATTTCTGTAAATATTTTTGATTTACTCTATCTTTTGAGATATATAATTACAATTTTTAAACTAAAATTTATATTTTAAATGAATGGCTGTAAAATGTTATAATTGTTGTGTTCTGATGATTTTTACGTTCCCATCAGCAGCTAAACGTCCAAGTGGATTTCACAAACTGTGTTTGAAATGAGCGTCCTGCTGCAAATTACACACGTTTACTGAAATCCTGCTTGTGTTCAATTCACATCGCTAAACTTAGAATAAAATTATAATAAAGAAGCTCCAGTGTCAATGTGTGTGTGTGTGTGTGTGTGTGTGTGTGATTAACCTGTTCTTACAGGAGCGCATGTTCATGATGAAGATCTCCGCCGTCCTCGTCGTCTCCATCCTCACCGCTTGTCACCTGTACAGCTCACACGCAGCACCGCTCAGGTCTGTACACACACACACACACACACACACACACACACACACACACAGTTACGCTGATGTATTAGCTCATGCGTGTGTGTGTGTGTGTGTGTGTGTGTGTGTGTGTACAGACCTTTATTAGACTCTCTATCAGACCGTGTGGTTCTAAGTGATTATGAAGCTCGCAGGTTACTGAACGCCGTGGTCAGAGAGTTCGTGCAGATGACGCTGGAGGAGTCGGAGCAGACGACCGACAGCAACAGGTATTTATTTATTTGAAAAAAAATATATAGATAGGTTTTATACACAGTGTATTTTATTTACTGTATTAAAAAAAGATTCCTATGGAAATAATCTAATCATTATAATAATTTTGTCTTTCATACGTGATGTGAAGGTGTGTATTGGGTTTAGTTCCGAGTGCGAGTGCTCGGGTACAAGCAGCGACAATGAGTGTGTAGGTGTGTGAGGTGTGTTAGGGATAAATGGGGGAACTCGCTCTGGGGATTAGTGAGACGCAGGTATGTGACTGAAACAGAACCTTAAACCACACACTTTAAACTGGACTCAGGTTTAATGCTTAATAAGTACACCCCCCGGACCTGCTGCATGGAACTGTTCCAACTTCTCCAGCCTGAGGAATGAACAGAACCCTGTGCTTGCTTTGAGAATGTCAGAGAACCTGAATGCATGAAAACCTTTAACAATGAGTGTGTAGGTGTGAAGGAATGGCTGCATGACGCCTGGGAGCTGACGCTGGTGGAGCATGATCTACACACACACACACACACACACACACACACACACACACACACACACACACACCAGCGTCAGAACTGTCTTTATTCCATCAGGGGTCAAACTCTAAACCAATTCTAACTGCACAGACATCTCACCATCTCCATCACCAGTCCACTGAGCATGTGTTCTTCTCTGTTAAGAGCTTAAGCAAGGCTGACGAACGCTGAGATACAGTACACATCTCACATAGCTTCTGAGGTTCAGAGATTTATCGCTAGCTTGAGAGTTGCACCTGTGATATCTCACAGAGCTCATGGAGGAGCATTAGAGGAGTCGAAACAAAGATGATCAGTTTATGGATTAGATGTTTTTGTCCATGGTGATGTTTCTCAGTCTGATCTCTGACTCAGACACCATGGACTTCTTTAACTCACACTGCTCCGTCCAATCAGCCTTCTGATTTTACTGTCAAAGCCACACCATCACTTCAATAATCAGACATCAAAAGAGGACATGTGGACAAACCAATGGATCCAATAGAGAATGTTTAGGAAACTTGATCCACTGGACAGTTTTTTGTTCATGCGTTGATCAGACAGCTGAATTGAAATGACAGAGTCATGCCACAATCAATAAGGGAGTTTGTGACAATTATATACTTACAGTACAGACCAAAAGTTTGGACACACCTTCTCATTCAAAGAGGTTGAATTTGTATTATGGCAAGAAAAAAGCAGCGAAGTGAAGAAAAAAAACGAGCGTCCATCATTACTTTAAGAACCGAAGGTCAGTCAGTCGGAAAAATTGGGAAAAACTTTGAAAGTGTCCCCAAGTGCAGTCACAAAAAGCATCAAGCGCTACAAAGAAACTGGCTGACATGCGGACCGCCCCAGGAAAGGAAGACCAAGAGTCACCTCTGCTGCGGAGGAGAAGTTCATCCGAGTCACCAGCCTCAGAAATCGGCGGTTAACAGCAGCTCAGATCAGAGAGCAGGTCAATGCCACACAGAGTTCTAGCAGCAGACACATCTCTAGAACAACTGTTAAGAGGAGACTGTGTGAATCAGACCTTCATGCTAGAAGATCTGCTAGGAAACCACTGCTAAGGACAGGCAACAAGCAGAAGAGACGCGTTTGGGCTAAAGAACACAATAAAGAAAACTCGCTGAATGAGAAGGGGTGTCCAAACTTTTGCTCTGTACTGTATGTGTGTGTGTGTTGCACATCATCATCTCTAACACTTTCAGGCCAATAAGAATGCTCCATGTTGAGTTTATTTCGTATGCCCTTCTCGGGCGGGGTTTGATCTCTGATGGAATAAGATCAGCTGGAGACTTTGACCTTTAGGACCCAGGGGAGAAGCATGTATCCTGAGAGGATGCAGAGGTGCATGTCTGCAGTGCGTGTGTGTATGTGTATATATACGCATGACCCTATGAGCCGGTTTCTGTGCATGTGTGTCTCCTGACAGCGAGGGCAGAGTGCTGTCCAAACGCTGCTCCAGCCTCAGCACCTGCGTCCTCGGAAAGCTTTCGCAAGAGCTGCACAAATTACAGACGTTCCCGCGGACTGATGTTGGCGCGGGCACGCCTGGCAAGAAACGCAGCATTGACTACGAGGAAACGCTCGAAATGGCCTAACACCCACCTGCGCCCGCCTTTACCCCTCCCTCCTTCTGTTTGTTATCTCGCTGATTCCTGTTGCATGTGGATTTCCTGCCTGATCGACTGATCTCTCTCTCTCACACACACACACACACACACACATGCACAGACATACACACTGTAAAGTTTGTCCATGAACGAGTAACCATTATGCAGAGAATATGTTTCTGTGCCAAACAGATATTATAAGGCTCCGCCCCGAACGCTACGATGCTGCGCTAGATGATTTTACGCATTTTGTGCGTGTAGCTAACAACCAGAAAGATGGGGAGGGACTACCTGCCCATGTGACATCACAAGGTGGAGAGCATGAATGCCCACTCATGATTGGCTTGCGTGTCTTTGAGACAGAAAATGATAAAAAGACCGTCTTGGTTAGCATAAATATTAAAAATGCTAATAACTAGCATAAAGCTCAAGTTATTAATTAAACACCTAATGGTAATAAACAAAAAACAAAGACGAGACAAACTATTCCTGGATCTAGAGATTAGACGCGTCTCTTGTCCCTCCGTGAGGGTGAACTGCTCCTCTGTATGGCTAATTCGCTAATGATGTTACTAGCCAAAGACTCATCATGTTCCATCCTTTCCTTTGTGGTCCCCTCGTCTCAAACGCATTTTCTCCAGATTTATAGATGACTTTACATTGATTCTCGTTAACTCTCTCTGATGCTAGCGTTCGGGACGTAGCCTTTAGTTTCAGTTCTGCGTTTCTGAGAGCTCGGCTCAGTGGTGTGACGACGAGAACAACAAGAACAACATGAAGCAAACACTTTTCCATAATCAGGGGTTTTTAGTTTAATAAACTTATTTTTCTATCAGGAATCTGTTTTACTTTCATTCATTTAAATGAACGCACACACACACACACACACACACCCACACACACACACACGCATGCACTGCATCACTAGGTTTCCTCTTTACTAATTACTGTCATGGAATAGCTGTGCAATTTTAGCATGGTTAGCAATGTAGATAAAGTTACAGCTACTGTATGTATTTGTCAGACATTACACTGTGTTATGTACTGTAGTGCCGTTTAATTTTTCCCTGTAAGCTCCGCCCCTTTTCTGACTCACGGGTCACTAATCCAGGCTAAGGCTAATGCTAATCATGCTAACCAGGCGAAGACGGCAGGCAGAATAATGACAGTAGACAAAAACCAAACTCAAACACGCGCTTTAAATAGACAGACTAATCAGGCCGCACATGGTGCAGGTGACCTCATGTGTACATCATGTGACTGAGAGGTGCAGGGGGAACGGGGGAACAAACGGAGCATCAAAGTCAAAGTCCTGCAAAACACAGAACATCCAGGAGAATACCATGACAGAACGCCATGGCTTCTGGGATTGGACTTGGCCGGGGTGTTATGTCAGAGCTTGGCAGAGTGGCTTAGTCTGGGGTTGATATGGGTGTAGGACTGAGTCTTGGCACATCACAAGCTGGAGCTGGGCACAGAGGCTGAGCTTGATTGGGTCAAAAACCTGAGCTTGGCATGGGCATTAGATTGGAGCTTGGTATGGAGACTGAGTTCCTCTGTATTGCTAATTCTGGCCCTTTCTACTGGGTCAGAAAAGAGACGCTGCTTCTTGGGTAATTGCGGAATGTGTCTTGTGGCACCAGCCAGGAAGTGGGATCATCAGCACTTTGTAAACAATGTGTCCCCAAATCAAAGGTGTCCCTTGAGTTGGGCTGTGGTACCAACATGATGCTCTCAAAGTGAGTCACCGGGGTCATACATCACATCCTTGAAGCCAGGTGGTGGTAGAAACACATTGTTCACATAGCCAACCGGCGGGCAGCAGATCTATGACAGCTGGGTTTAGCAGGAAGGGTGCATGGATTTAGCAGATAATGGCTCAGGCAGAGGAGATCTTGAGCAGACCAGGACATACAGTACATCAGGCAGAGTGTGGCATGGTTCCATGATGATTCCATTATGACCAAGATTCATACTTATTTTGGCGTGGAAAATGGCAAGATTCATATCCGGAGCGGGAGCCATTTTGTTGACCTCCAGACAACATGGTTTGGAGCAACGCTGCACTCTTGGCCTCCTTCTGGGGTGCATCTGAGGGAAGGAGATGGAGTCAAACCCTGGCATGCCTCGTTTGTGGCTCGTGGCCCTCCTGAGTAGCGGCAGGGTGTAAGGAGACTGATTTTTATTATAGTAGCGTTTAAACGTTATATAATCACAATAAACCCAAGGTGTTAACACGAATATGGAAATCAGGACTACGCCAGAAACTAACTCTAATGCTAATGCTAATCATGTTAACTGGGCTAAGATGCTAAAAACATTAGGAAACCAGATAAAGATGACAGAAAGAATAATGACACTGAACAAAACAGACTTAGGATTAAAGACCAACTCAAACACGGACTATAAATAAACAGACTGATCAGACCGGACACGGTACATGTGACCTCAGTGAACATCATGTGACTGTGAGGTGCAGGGGGAACGGGGGAACAAACGCAGTGTCAGTAAAAGTACCACAAAACACAGATACTAAAACATCACACACACACACACACACACACACACAATGAAGTTACATGTCCCTGATACACACTGAACATCAGCAAGCAGTGAGCAGGTAAGAGAGCTGACACACACACACACACACACACACACACACACACACACACACACACTGCAGTTATTTACTCATTACATGTGTGTGTATGTGTGTGTGTGTGCAGCAGTGTGGCGGTGAAGAAGCGGGCATGTAACACTGCGACGTGCGTCACACACCGGCTGGCGGACTTCCTGAGCCGCTCAGGCGGGTCGCGCAGCAGCAACTTCGTTGCCACCAACGTGGGCTCGCACGCCTTCGGGAGGCGCCGGAGGAACGAGCACGCATGATTCCCAAGACACAGAAATCACGGTCAGTAAGCAAAGACACACACACACACACACACACCTATGAAGGTATGACTGACGAGTGATAAATAAACAAGTGATCCTAATGGTTAGTAAACACTTGATGGCTCTCTGAGTTAAATCGAATTAAGAATATCAGTTCTGGTTTGACTGACATGTGAAGTTCATAGACATGGAAGAATCGAATCAGTAGTGAATCTTACTGCTACTTATTAGTGAGAAAAGATCCACGTGAAGTCCAACCCCCATTAACCACGCCCATAATAAACAATTACATTATATTATATTATATACCCTACCCTAACCATGTCTAACTTTGAGCCCCACCCATCATTTTAACTTTGCTCCCTTTCTGACTCCGCCCCTCGATTTCATTTTGACACTCAAAATAATAACGTTTACTGTTTATTCTCTGTATTTCAGAGGCAGCGCTGCGTTATGTCTGATCTCTGGAAACAACAACACACCCTACACCAAAGCCACAACCTGWAYRWSTGTGTGTGTGTGTGTGTGTRTGTGTGTGTGTGTGTGTGTGTGTGTGTGTGTGCCACTATACCACTTGTAGCCGCTATCTTCAATTGTTCCCTTCTTCTTGCAAAACAAATCTCTGAATAAATGCTCACTTTTTGCTTCATGAGAAATTTGATTTTTATATAAAACTGATTTGAAATAAAAAAAGAAATAAAATAGCAGTGATTGAAGAGCCTGGTGTATTTCCTGTATGTGTGTGTGAGATTAAAATGTATAGGAATAGAATATAATATAATAGAATTATAGGAAGCTCACGTGTTGCTATTCCAGTGCCGGCCAGCAGGGAGAGCATGTGTGTGTTTTTCACCAGCATTAGACACATGCTATAAATGCCACAATAATACGTTAATAACAAAGGTATGATTAAATTTCTGCAAGAAAATGCACTTACAATAAATTGTTTAATCTTCTACTGATATCAGTGTTAGTCGTGAAGAGCTGAGCACTGTGTGTAGGACGTAATAACTTCATGGAATGAAAAGAATCACAATTTAACACTTCACAGGAAATAAAGGACAAAAGATGATCAGGCAGGTGTAAAGAATGCAAAGAAAAACTGTAGCTAGTAACAAACTTTAAAAATTATATTTTAAAACATTTCGCTTTTTACGAAACAGACATGAATCTACTACAAACCCACTGAAACGATAAAACAAAACTGGTTCACTAAGACACTAAAAGCCCATATGCATATTTAAATTCAGGTGTTGCTGTGGACTGCGTGTAAAGAGAGTAATGGATTTCATAAAGCTTGTTGCCGTGGTGACTAAACTCTGACTCCACCCCTTTTTTGGACTGTTGCCGGTCACTGATGGGGACTTGGGTACAAAACTGTTCATGGCAAGTTCAGTACTAAAACTAAAAGTGACTTTGGAGAGAGAGAGAGAGAACAGTTAGGTCGGTCATAGTTACATAATGTATAAGGTGTATATTTAGTGTAGAGTGCAAGCAGAGACTCTGGCAGGACTAACTATGACATCATCACTAAAAGGGAGGAGCCAGAAGGAAACATAGACATGAGGGGGAACTGAGATGTAAAGCAACCAATCACCTCACCGTCACCAAACCTGAGTGATCAATGAGAGTGGGGAGGACAGCATCTAAACATACCAGTTCACCAGAATACTCTACGTCCATGAGTCCCCCAGATCTGCTCCTTTACCTAAGGCTAATCTATTTACAAATAAATAGGTTTTCAGCCTAGACTTAAACACTGAGACTGTGCCTGAGTCCCGAACATTTATAGGAAGACTATTCCATAACGTTCAGGCTTTGTAAGAGAAAGCTCCGCCCCCTGCTGTAGCTTTTATAACACGCGGTACTGACAAGCAGCCTGCATCCTTTGATCGAAGTAGGCGTGGCGGATCGTAAGACGATAGCAGTTCACTCGGGTATTGTGGTGCAAGACCATTTAGTGCTTAAAGGTAAAAAAGTAATATTTTAAAATGAATGTAATCAATGAAATTCAGAAGTGACTAAGTGGTTAGCACTTTGGCCTCACACATCGAGAGTTCAATTCCCTCCTCAGGTCTCTGCGTGTGGAGTTTACATCTTCTCCCTTTGCTTGTTTGGTTTTGTCCGGAGACTCCAGTTTCCTCCCGCAGTCCAAAGACAAGCAGACCTGAAAATGGCTGTGACGCCGAAAATCCAACCTGGTGGAGCCTGAACGATTCTGCCGAGAAGAATGGAAGAAACCTCCCAGGAGAAAGCAGCGCTGAGCGTGCAGCGTCCTTCACACACAGGCTCAAGGCCGTCACTGCTGCCAAGGAGCTTTAACCAAGTACTAAGTGATGGGTGTGAATACTTACAGAAATGGGATATATCACTCCTTATTTCATTTTTTAATGAATTAACAAAGCACCCCAAACACCTGTTCTTACTTTGTCATTGGGGAGTACTGTGTGTGGAATAATGAGAAAAAAGGATTTGAATCCATTTGAAGACGAGTGTGAAGCATAACAAAGTGTGGAGAACTTCAAAGCGGCTGAGAGCTTTCCATCAGGACGGCGCGTCACAGGGGTTTTGTGTCGTCTAGGATTTCGGGAGTATGGGATAAACGTTAAATGTTAAATCAACGCGCCCTCCTACGACCTTTGTTCCTAAGAGACTCGACTACGTTAGAGGATGGAGGTACGATCCAGAAGGTGCACGCTGTGCTGGAATGGTCACATCCCGGAAACTTCAGAGCGTTGCGACTTTCAGTACAGAAGCCTCATCACTCTCCTGTATCCTCATGAGGGCTTCACACTGGTTCATATGCAGACCAGACCTTTTACCACGTTTAAGGGTTTCATAGCTGGTCCATGAAGAGTGGAGATCGAGCCTCATGGGATGCACCGGACAAACCGGTCTGATCCACAGAGGTGCAGTAACACCCACAACCCACTGCACCCAAAGGATCCGCAGCCGTCATCCTGGTGCCAGACACCACAGCGCACCCCAGAGGCCCGGCGGAGCCGCGCCCCGAGGGAACACAAGGTGGCCCAAGGGGAACCGAAAAAACCTAGTTGATGGCAGATACCGATATATACTATAGTACACATCATCTACACACACTCTATTCACTATATCTTAATACGTTGATCTTAATACGTTCTATGAACTTCATATTTCCTTTGACTTTGTCATGAAATCTGAGGCATGC
Organism: Clarias batrachus; assembly: GCA_003987875.1. NCBI lineage: Eukaryota > Metazoa > Chordata > Actinopteri > Siluriformes > Clariidae > Clarias > Clarias batrachus. Next base: position 73,306 of record QMIH01002008.1, read on the forward strand.
GAGCGTGCGGTTTTCATCTGCGCTTCATTTTTAGGGTTTTTCCGTCTGCATGCAACGCGTTCCTGACTGAATCATACTGGAATTCTTATGGAAAGTTCTCTGGATGATGGAAAAGCGCAGTGTATAATTTGTTAGGGCTGTTTTTCACTTCGGGTTTGTTCCCATTCCAGCAGCATTTAGCATTGAAGTGAGCAGCCTTAATAGTGAACATCTGGGAGTGATTGCGGTGTGTGTGTGTGTGTGTGTGTGTGAGAGAGAGAGAGACAGACAGACACAGAGACTCTGAATCAGATGGTTCTTTTTTTTTTTTTTTTTGGAAAAGTTTATTTTTTTAACTAAAAAAGAAATCAAATGTGAAACTCTGAAAAAATGATGAAAAAGGAATCGTCCTGTGTCTCTTTCTCATGTCCAGCAGTGATGTCATCAGGAAACAGAAGTGTGTTTGTGAGTTTGTTTCCGCGTGTTTATGTCTTAGTTTCCCGGGAATCAGCACCTGGATGCTGTGGAGTGAAAAACGAGACACTGAAAGTGCAGAAATAACTTTCTCCTAGACACTGCGCTCGCTCCCCTCGCTCCCTACTTCTAGGGAATAAAGTAAACATGGTGTGTCCGGGTGAGAACTTGGGTTACGTGCTGCTGCTGCTGCTGCGGCGTCTGGCGGCTCGGCCGTGTTTTTTCTCCGTCCACATCTGGTTTCCACTGCTCCGGCTCCTCATGTGGTTTCAGCTGTTTTTCTGTCAGACTTTAAATCCCTCCACGTTCCCCGTCGCAGCGTCGGCAGATTTGCCCGGAGGTCTACAGTTACGCAGCGCCGTAGCCGTCCCATGTGAAATTACACGCCTGACCACAACGCCGTGAAAAAGTGCAGCGCAGACTCGAGACACAAATAGAGCAGTTCCAGTCTGAGGCTGGCCCCGAGCCCAGCCGAGCTCCGGCGGAGACGCTTAAAGTCGTTAGAGACTCACTGCAGCTCACACACACTCGCGCGCGCACACACACACACACACACACACACACAATCTTCACCCTGCGAGGAACGACAGATGCAGACGCGTGCACTGTCAGACAAGAGACGCAGACACACTCAGCTAACTCACACACACACACACACACAGCAGTGAGGATGAAACCCCGCAGGACCTCAGCAGGACTTTCAGTAAGTTTTTTACTTTTCATTCATTCAGTTTTAACTTTCAGAGTTTTTGCAACGGTCGAAGTGTGCGTGTGTGTTTGTGTGTAGGTTCTCAGGTCCAGCATACACGATTGCACAATGTTGAAGTGTGTGTTCAGAGCCTCAGTGAGTGAAGCAGTCGTGATGTGAACCGGGGAGGATTTACACACAAGTGTGAAACCTTCCCCGCTGTAGACCTGAGAATTGAACTTGGCTGAAAACTGATGATGTCATAACCAGCTGACCTCAGTTCAGGCCACTCTGAGTATGACGTCACACCTGAGATGTTGACGTCATTGGGATCTGGATGCTGATTGGTCAGAAGGTGTCGTTTAATTCTCTGTAACAGCAGCTAGTTCGGGTTTATATTAATCTGCTCGTTCTGGTCGGTTCTGGTTTCCATGGTAACGGCTCATTCACCAAAAAGCGTTGACGTGGTCGTGTTTCTCTGTAAGGAGAGGTGTGTGAGTGTAACATGAGTGGAAGGAGTCTCCAGTGTCAGTGGTGTAGGGCTGTAACTGTGATCTTCAGCACAGGGGATGTTTGCGCGGCTTTGCGGTTTCTCAGTCACATGACACGCTGGAAGATTCTTCTTTTATTAACATGTAGAGAGAGAATAAAGAGAGGGTGTGTAGCGAGAACACCAACTCTAACGTAACTATGAAAAAACTGTGGTGACTGACAAAAATGTCCGCCGTGGGCTAAAATTCACAGCCAGTCTGAACCCTTTCACACTCGTCACCTGATTACTGCAAGGACACACCCGAACTCAGGTACCCGCTCCTGCATCATCACTCCACCTCCGTCGGGGTGTCGAGCGCCGCCCCCCCACGCTCGGGGTCACTGGATGTCGTCGCAGACTCCGGGCCTTGCTCTCTCATGCTCCGGACAGCGCTGAGTGCTGATCACCTGACCCTGCTCGTCTCGATGATGTCATGACGCTCTGTACACCTGCACATGCGCCCGTGAACTGAACTGAGGTCAGGTGGTTATGACGTCATCAGCCCTCGGCGTGAAACCTGACATAGACGAGGCCTAAAACAGTTCAGTGTGATGCAGTGAGACTCACATGCTCAAAATGCAGCGCTTTCTTTCTTCTCATCCCTTTTTTTTTTGTGATTAGGAATGATTTTTCTTTCTTTCCTTTCCTACTTCTCTCCCTTTTACTCTTCATTAATTTCTTTATCACCATTGTTTATTTCCTTTCTTTATAAACCCTTCCACCCTTATTTCTTCTCTCTTTCTCGTCCCGTACCCTCCCCCACTCTTTTCCTCTCATTAGTGAAGGATGGGAGGAGACTTTTTAAAATGAAATTAGAAATAAAAATAAGTTGAGTTTGATGTTTAAAAGCTCTTTAGCTGGGTGTGTTCAGGTTAGCGGCAGACTGTCAGACTAGCGCTGTCGCTAATCACAGAGCAGAGAGAAAGAGCTTCACCACTAATGACAGTCCTACACACACACCCGCCCGCGCACACACACACACAGCAGTGGGTATACAGTTACGCTGCACAGTACCTCTTTGTTTTCAGCAGTCGGGGCCCGAGCGCTCGAGCGGTGCGCTGCTCGCCGTCCTGAACGCTGCAGTTTGCTTTTAATGATATTTACACTGTGTGTTGGTATCACTGTGCGCTCGTTCACTCGCTAAAATCACACACGCACACACACATGCTCACACAGTATCGCAGCTATTAAACCCCTTTAACTTATTTGTTTTAATCATTAAAACATAACATAAAATGTTTAACAATGTTAGAAATATAATATTTAATAACATGTTTAAAACAAACTAACTTAGTTAAACTTACCCTGAAGTCAACAAGCACGTCTAACTGGCTAGCTAATTAAATAAATTACATAATACGTAATATCACACTTGAAGTTGTGCTGTTGTACTGAATATCAGCACGGCTGTAAACACAAGGGCGCAGACCGAGCACTGAAGATTTCACAGTAATGCTGATATTCAGTACAACGGCACGGCCTTGAGTGTGTCAACAAACAGCATTTATTTTCAACAGATTTCTTTATTTAACCAGTTATCTTGCTCCGCCCACACATACAGTTTTCTTCTGCGCCTGGAAGAAATAACAACTGGTGACCGACAGTTACTGAGCAGCAGTTTTAAACTCTTACCGCTACCGTGTGGCCAAAAGGTGAAGGAGAATAAACCATGGAGGTGGTGGACAATTTGCAATTTGGACAATGTTTGGAATCCCAAATAGCGTTAAATGGAAAGCTAGTGCACTATGTAGGGTGTACAATCACTTGTTCCACACAGCGAGTAGTGCCCTTGATCAGGGGTTAGAGAGGGATTTGGGATTCAGCCTTGTGTTAGACGCTAGTTAGCTTTGTAGCTAAGCGTTAGCCGTGAACAGAACGACACGGACGGTTCAGAGGCGATTCAGAAGGATGTAGAAGTGATTAGTGCAGAGACGTGAGGCGTGTTGTTTAAGAGACATAACGTTATCAGATGTGTGTTGTTGCTGAAAGTGCTTCTGTGACTGGGTGTGAATGTGGGCGTGGTCAGGCAGCTGCTCGCTCCTCAGTACTGCGGAGCGTACAGACCCACTCTCACCCACGCCGGTGTCATTAACCACTGGACAACACCCGGGACACGCCCAGTCACACAGATAGTTACACATCACAGTGCTGTTACTGTCTGTTATCAGCACTCATGGAATAACGCCTCTCGTCCAATCAGATCACAGATCACAGAACTGTGTATAATATTAAATCTGATGATTAGCATGTTACTGACAGACTGTTAGCTGTTAAAACTAAACAAACATACCAAAGCTCGATCTTTAACTCTAAATTAACATTATCTCCATAATGGAGTAATTCATAGTTGAAAAGCTTTTACAGTAAATAAAGCTAGCTAACTAGCCATAAAATCTTTCAGCTGTAGAAATGAGGAGGAACACGCCAACATTTACCTCAGACATGATAATAAATAACTACGAAAAGACCCGTAACTGTAATCACATGTACTGTAGCAACTCCTAGCACGATGTTCTTGGCTTTGCTAACAGCTTAACAAAAACAGCTCATAAACATCTTAAAAAACGATGAGGGTTTGGATTTCTCACTGTGTTTGAAGTGAATTTTAAAGTTTAGCGAGCTAACTGATGGCTTGTTACTGATACAGCGATGTGAAAACATTTACCTCAGACATGTTGATCAGAAAACAATCCAATGAATGCTAACAGTTCTGCATGAGGCAGGGACATCACTATGTCCCCAGGGTCCTACAGCCCTCAGATTTATGTCGCACATAATGGGAGCATGGCAAAGGGACCTCTGTGTCCCCGGGGTCCTATGTTCCACTGGACTATACAGCACATAATGGAAATCTGTTTGTTTTGTCCTCCAAAACCAAATAATAAATTTGGTTTTGGAGGTCAAAAATAAAATAATAAATTAGTTTTAAATAAATTAGTTAAATTAAATAAATTAGTTTTAAATAATAATAAATTAGTTTTAAATAAAAATGTCATTTGTCACGTTTACAACCACACACAGTATATGATGTGCAGTGAAATGCTGATACGACTGTTTGTGACCTAAAAGTCAATAAGAAGGTGAGAAGAGGCCAACTGAATTAGAAGAAGAATGGAAAATATAAAATCATCAAATATACAGTTAAAATAAAATACAAAATAGAAGTATGTAAAATGTATAATGTAATGTGTAATGTAAATAAAATGTGTAATTATCAAATGTAAAAAATGATCTGGAATGTGCAAATTTAATTGGGAATTAGTGGGAAAGATTTGGTCTGTAGGTGTGTCAGCAGCATGTTTTTTTTTTTTTTACTGTTAAAAATACTGTTTAATATTTTTGTTTTGTTTAAAAACTAAAAAAGTTTTAATAAAACAAACTGGATAGTTTCAGAGAAATATCTGATCTTGAAACGGGTCACATTTATCTTAAATGGAATCAATGTGTTTTAACAGAAAAGTGAACTAGGGAACCTAGGACCCTGGGAACGCGAAGTTTCATCACTGTGAGAAATATAGATTCTGAAATGGAATGGTACATTAGGATAACATTTACGCTAGTTCATGCGTGTATGTGTGTGTGTGTGTGTGTGTGTGTGTGTGTGTGTGTGTGTGTTAGGGTGTGTCCATGTGCATGATGATCTCACAGTGTAATGAAGGGTCAGTGTACATGGTGGTTGCAGGGAGCACATAATACACACACACACACACGCACACACACACACACACACACACACACACACAC
>QMIH01002009.1:48684-64719 GCA_003987875.1 Clarias batrachus
CTGCCTTCCTCTGTCCCTGTATTCCTGCCACTTTCTCTTTGCATTCTGCAAGTTTTATCCATATTTTCACCCCCAACACTCCCTCCCTCCATCATAACGCAGGATTCTGGTTTCAGCTGCGTCTTTAATTATAATGGAGTTTATATTTACCGAGCTGCGCTTGTGTTGCGTCTGCCATCTGCACCAGAGCATTCTCCTTCTTATTGAAGAGGATCTTCACCCTCATCACGTCGCCATACACACCTTCAACACGCGCACACACACACAGTCATTAAGCTTCTTTCTCCCCTAACACAGGACAGATTAAATCAGTGCAATTCAGTGAAGGTGTTACAGCATGCACTAAAACACGACACCTTGTCGCTCGCTCTACCTGCTCAGGTATCCAACTAGGGTTCGAATTGTTCTGCGCTAAATCCTGTCTGTGGCTCCACCCTGACGGACCCTACACCTGTCTACAGCTGTGATCATGTGACCTGATTAATAACATGCAGGAACAAAAGGAGACATGCACATGGCTACATCACGGGTGGGGTTTTAAATCGGGTGTGTGCTGCAAGGCGTCTCCAGGAGCGAGCAACAAGATGCAACACTTCCTGTTCAGAAACTGAAACAATCTGTGCACACTAGAAGCATGTGGGGTCCCTAACTAGGGCACATCTTGTTAATCAAGCACTGTTAGCTAGCCAAGAGGAATAATAAAAAAAAAAAAAGTTATCTACTTTGATCTTTACACTAGATTAGACGCAGGCGCATTAACTTTTGCACATGCCAGTTTAAATTTAATTAACAATTTTTTTAATGAGTGAATGATTAGGAAGTTTGACCTTCAGATGACCAAGTGTGGTGTGTTTCATGCTGCAGATAGTCTTTTTTATATTTAAACTGGACTGATAATAAATAAATCCTGTGGCTAATTTGCTAACCTTCTAGCATTAACTCATCCTGCATGATGCACGCATGTGTGTATATATTATATACACATAGTATATACAGTATATACACACAGCTGCCTGAATCTGATTGGTCGAGACAGAACAGTAATAAATATGAAACACAAAAGGAGGAGATGGCAGTGATAACATACCGAAAAGAATAAAGAGGCATTGGGGCGTAACGCTCTTTAGAGACAGCAGAGGAAGGCAGCGAGGGAGGAAGGGAAGGGAGAAAGATCGGAGAAGTGCAGGTTCGACATTTCCGCAGATCCAAACAGAACATAAAAGATAGGAGAGAAAAAAAATCCAGGAGAGAACAAATGTGGGTTTGTTGTTCGTCATCAATGGGGAGGAAAAAAAAAAGCCAGGATGAGCAAGATATAAAAAAATAAAATGAGAGAGAGATGGGAAAAAAACAAAAACAACAGATCAGGTGAGTACACACAGTGTCGCAGAAGTCACTAAAATTAAATGCCTTCACTAAGAGAAAAAGAGGAGAAACAGATTAACAATGAAACACAGGAAAAGGCAAAGAGACAAAATTATACAACTGAAACACGGCTCATCTCTCAACACCTCAGCTTTAAACACTGTCTACACACTTTATATTCAACACCGTACAAATCAGCAATGATGCATTTAAACACTTAAACATGATTTAATAAAACAACACCTTCACAGATAAACCAGCTCACACACCTCGGGGTTGAGGTTACTGACGAGCAGGACGGTGTGTGTCGCGGTGTTGAGGCCGGCGGTCAGCGCCAGGCGACCCGCGGCGGCGGCCGCGCCGGGAACCCCGAGAGACGCCAGGGCGCTGGCGGGAAGGCCGGGAAGAGACAGACCTGAGGACGTGAAATCGAGGACACAAAAACAGAAGTCACAAAAATAAATGAATAAAAAAATGTGGTGAATGACTTTGTAATTAAAAATAATAATTAACGCAACGTCTTGAAATGTTCCGGCGTAAATACACGTGAGCAAACTGACACAGGAGCTCCGTCTCACTTTATAATAGACAAACAGCACTCAAGTCGCAGTGTGGAATTAAATCCAACACTGGTGGAAGAGTCGAGTGGGAAATTTACTCAGTGATTTTATGTCCTAAAAAAAAGATTCAGTACTTCTAAAAGATTTAATGAAATGTGTATAAATGATGATCAAATTTAACTGTACAGTACGAACATACACTCCTCTGAATCTCAGCCTCAAACCTGCAACTCTATGCCTCGAGTGTGAGAGATCAGCAACGTTAGCTAGAATATAATCTATATAAACTTAGCATGAGTCACTGAGACTGATCTCCGAGGAACAGTGCGGGGTTTTCAAATCTATTTCGATCTCACCTGCAGTCTGCTGGAGGGCGAACGCCGGAGGGAAGCTGTGGGCACTCGCGAAAGGAGATGCTGAGATTAAACCAGGTGCTGAAACACACACACACACACACACACACACACACACACACACACACACACACACACACACACACACACACACACAGAGGGCAAAAACAATCCATGAAGAAACAAGCACACACTCCTTCATTGCTAATCAGTACTAGCTGGATCAGAGTGATTAGATTAAATAAAGGTGGTGCCGCTACCGAAGGTGGTGGTGGCGATGGTCTGTGGTTCGAGCGAGGTCGGGCCATCCCCGGTGGGCAGATCAGGCCGGGTGTAGTCTCTGCTCTTATCGTTGTTGTACTTAACGTTCAGGCTGGTGAGTTTGGAGAAGCTGATGCGCAGCGTACAGCAGGCGTTATAGATGTTCTGTCCATCCAGAGACTGGGGAGGGGGGAGGGGAGGGGGGGTTGTGGATGGAGAGAGAGAGAACACATCACTCTCAGTCCTGGGATGAGCTCAGGACCGTGTTAAAGGTTACAGCAGCAGCTACACACAGCCATCTACTCACCAGCTTGGCGTTCTGAGCCGTCACGGTGTCCGAGTACTGAACCAGAGCCTGGAACTGATTGTTTTTGGTAAATGTGATTATCTTCAGCACCGTCCCAAACTTCGAGAAGATCTGCTCCAACATGAAGACAGAGTGAGAGGAGTGGCATGTATGCGTGGTCAGAGTAAAGTGCTGCGGTGAGCTGGTAGTTACCTGGTGCAGGACCTCCAGAGTGACGGGGTAGAACAGGTTCTCCACGATCACCCTCAGTACAGGACTCTGACCGCCGGATGCTCCAGCGTCCACGCCGCCAAGAGGCACGCTCGCCGTCTGAACCGCGTTCACCGCCTGCAGGGCCGCTTGAGCGCGCTACACAAACCAACACTGCGTTAAACACTGACATACTACATTTATACACACAGTAGCGTTTAAAAACAGCCAAGTCAGAGAGGGGACAAAGGGGAAGGGACAAGATCCAACACCAACCAATGGGATGGGGCTAAATATACTCCTGGGTGAATGAGGAGACGGTCAGTGGTTTAAGACACGCCCAGTGTGGCCTACCGATGGTGTGTGTGTGGTGTAGGATGGGTCGTGGCGTTTGTGGTGTTTATACAGTGAATAATTAAGCCATGTGGTCTGGGCCACGCCCACAGGTGAGCAGTGCATTGGTGATGTGATGTACCACTTGGTTGGGCGAGTTGTCGGTCTTCAGCTCCTTGTGGTTGGAGTACTGGATGAAGACGGGTTGACTTCGGATGACGGGCGTGACGGAGGAGTAGTAGTTCACCATGGTCTGGGCCGACTCCTCCGTGTTCATCTCCAGAAAAGCCTGAGATCACACAACACAAAACAACTGACTTTGTACCAGATTCCCACTGACTGACTAATCCTCCAGTCACATGACTGTTACACACACCTGGTTTTTGCCCTTGAGCATCAACAGGTTGGTCACTTTGCCAAAGGGAAGTCCTAACGAGATGACCTCGGCCTCGTTGATGTCACTGGGTAACTTTCTCACGTGGACGACTCGAGAGGGGACACCTGGACTCCTGACGTTCCCCTTAAACTTTTTACTGTCGTTGCCGTTTGCTGGAGACCCAGAGAGCCACATTTAGTTTGAGTTTAGTTATTAATCTAAATTACCAATCAGCATCACCGCGGTTGGGGGCTTGTTTAAATAAATCCAGGTAAATACTTGAGGACACACCCACAGAGACACAGCCAACATGTGTACACACCTGCTCCTGAGCTCATGATGTACGGGCCGTTAGAGACGCAGGAGGAAAAGAGCTCGTCAGATCCCCTCTGAAATCACACACACACACACACACACACTAAATATCCACATACATTTATAGTAGGCAAATATAAGAAAATTTATTCTCTAGGCAAATAAACTAGAAGCTTAATATAGAAAACACTGATTAAAGCAATTTACAAAAGCTTCTGGTTTTGTTTACTTTGAATAACAATATAAGTAAATACAGTTAAAAGCAATGATAAGTTGGCCCAAGCACCACTGCCACCCAGGGGCACCGTACAACCTGTGTGTTTTAAGACCTTTAAAAAGCCATCGCTGCCCGGGTGCAGGCCGCACAATCAGTGTGTCCTTCCAGCACACTATGACCTAAAAAGCCGCAGACGCTCAGGTCACTCAGTATGATGTCACGTTCTGGACAACTTTATGGCATTATCATGGCTGGACGCGTCTTTCTGGTGCGCCCGGGCGGTGATAGAACAGGTCCACTCAGCACCCAGACTTGCAGGAGTCCTGATGGCAGCAGATTCCAACCTGTGTGCCGACTTTCATGAGTTTTTGAGCATGTTAAGAGCCCCGGATGATTGAGAGAGGAAAAAAACAACAAAAACAAATGTATATAAAAAAAAAAAAAAAAAAAAAAAAAAAAAAAAAAAAAAAAAAAAAAAAAAAAAAAAAAAAAAAGAGACTCAGGGACGCACGCGCACTCGTCTCAGTCTCTTAAAGCACTTCAAGATGGCGAGCGTCTGCTTGGTCACATGACCTGATAAACAGAGGCTTCTGGCTCTCCAGCAGCAGCACAATGTCACATCTGTTCTGTTAATGAACACTAAAGTGCTTCACTGTTCTTCCTGATCCGTCTCATCGAGTCTCTACAGCGTCACATCTACACCACTCCATCACAAAGACGGTAGCCCTGTCGCCCCGCACCTCCAGGGGGCACGATGTTCTCTCTGCTGGGTTTCATCTGGCCATCTGAGTGCAGTCCGACACACACACACGGGTGTCTGGTACAGTTTGGGTCTCTGCTCATGTTTGTCTCTCACACAACCCGGATGAGAGGAAGTGGGTGTGGTTTCAGGGTTACCCGTTGACTAGTGACGGGATCACTTCAGTACAAACATTTTTAACCTTCAGATACACAGCTGCGCCCCCCTGAGGAAGATGACTGTATTGCAGGAATCAAACATCTTAAAAGCCCTGTGAGGATTAATTCGATTAAACCTCTGAGGGCTGAGATCACGGGTCCGACTGAACGATGCCCCTCAGTTTTCAAAGAGTGAAATATAATAATCCGTTATACACAGCTCCATAAACAAACATCTCTTTAAATGTGACAGAAAAGCCATAATTACACGTTTATTTCAGTTTAAAGGTCACATTTGCACTCCTGCTTTTCAGACTCATCTTCACTTACAGTAATGACATTTTTCCAGGATGATGTAATAGACACAGGGGTGTACATTGATGTGAGAGACACCAGTGACATCAGCAGAGTGGAGTGCAGCTCATGAAACACGTCTGAGCTCCCGCGAGGAAGGAAACGCGGCTGGGAGCAAACAATGTTCATCACACAGAGCAGCGAGGACCTGAGCCAGCGCTGGGGCATGACTCCGCCCCCCCAATGGATGTGACACCACCCACTTTATTTTGCTTTATAGAAACCAGGAGCACAAACCAGACACCCATATATCTCTTTCTGCACACGTTCAACACCCTAATACCCTGCTTTTACTTTTTTCAGAATGTATTTAAACACGCTGAGCTGATTAGTTTTCTGTAAAAGCACTGAGTGGTTTATTCCTTTTCTCACCTCTTAATGTCTGTAAAACAACTCATTTGCTGTTCTCTCTTCTGTTATAGCAGCTACAAACACTCATTCCCTCCTTATTCTCGCTCTCATAATGAACACCAGTGTGTCATGTGACCGACGCACGCCGCGGCAGTGTAAACTCCTACACACTCGACACTCCCTCCACCAATGTGTCATACACACCTCTGCTTACTTTAAGAAAATCAACAAGCACGTGTTCATTTAACAGCGCTGTTACCATGGAGATGGGATAATGAAGCAGAAGGACGTACCTTTGTGCCGACTGTTATATCATGGACGCCGCTGTGGGACACACACACACAGCATGTTAGTTGATCGATAAACTGTGGATGGACTGTTGCAAAAGTTCAAAGGGCAGCACTGAGGACCAGAGAGCACACTACAGACTTTTATAAACACACACCCACACACATGATTAACAGTTAGGGGTTTAGCGGCTGTAGTTGTGAGACTCACTCAATGTCAGGGACGTAGCTGGATCCCAGAGGATACAAATCCGTCTCTAAACGTCTGTAAAAATAAACAAGAAATAAACAAACAAGCACACACGCGCACACACCCATAATATCCAGTGAAAGTATAAATCACTTCCTGGTCTTGATTGACAACCCGCACAGCAGCGTACCAGTCGCCATGACAACGCCGCAGGGCAAGGCCAAACAGGGTTGCGTTAGATTTTAAAAAACAAGTTGAAGTCTAGCTACATGAAAGTCTAACTCACAAATATTAATAAGCACGTGATGCATATGGCAACATATCCATGTGGAAAATCCACTCAACAGAGCGTCCAGATGTACACCACCTAGTGGACGAACGCTCTAATCACAGCCACTATAGACGCACGAGCTCACTGTGAGGACACAAACTCCACCTATCCGATCTAAAACGGATCAGACTGAATATTATAGATTACACAAAAAGTCTGACTCATGAGATTTTTATGCTGTTTATGAGCAAAAGAGGGAATTAAAACATTAAAACAGGTTATTAGGCTCACTGAAAAGTGAACAGAAGGTTTAGGAAATTAACGAAATTAACTAAAAGAGAATCCCATACTTTAAAAAAATAAGCAAGTTAATTAGCAGATTTAGCTGTCTACACTAATCCGGATCAATTAATAATAAAAAAAAAAGAATCACATTCTACAAGTGTTCCGAATTAGTGTTAGGGTAAACACTCTTTAAATCTGTCCCGGGAGCGTGTTATTTGTGTTTCCGCAGTTTAAACCTGAACACGAGTTAATTTATTAATAAAGATCAACAGGTTGGCTGCTTATGGACAAACTTGGGAATCGAGTCGCTTCCGCGTTCCTGATCTCCGCCTGTATTCCGACAAAACCCGCCCGGCGATCAGTGATTGGACAATAAAATCCCGCCTTCAGCGCTCACCCTGCTGCTATTCGCGGTCACGAGGTAACAAGGACCGTGTATCCAATAACACTTCAGGAGGCGGGTCTTGTATAACATGGGTAGGAATTAAAAACATGTATGTTCAAACCGGAGATGATGCTAAGCTAGCCAGTTTCAAATAAATGTTCCATGTTGAAATTCTACAACCGCGTTCACGCATACACTCTTAAAAGAAAAAACGCAACTGGAAATCGGGTTACCTCAAGAAATATGAGATAAGTTGTTTTTAGAGACGGTTTTATATTTACAAATGTCTTTCCCCTGGACTTACCCGTCCATGGCACTTTCAGGTTTGCGGAATTACTAACGAGGCGCGTTACTAGCCTTTATAGACTCACAAAATGGCGGCGAACGGCCACGGCGACCTCTGATTGGCCAAATGTCCGAATGTAGGCGGCAACATGGGCATAGTCTGTCAAATCGATTTGACCAAGTCGTTGTCAATCGTAAAAAGGCGGCCTGAAAACTTTGCAGACTGAAGTTCAGGTTAGCTGAGTGTGTTTAAAAACTCGGAGGATTAAAATGAACGCGCTTCCACAGGCAGTGTCTGTTTAGTAACATTAAAAGTTCGAGTGTTTTACAGTCAACACTATATTTTTAAACGTGTATTCAACATATACACTTTTTGCACATATGTGAAATAACAGACTTGGATCATTTTGGGGCTGCAGGCCTAAAGATACACACTCTGTGGGTTTGTGGCCTAGTGTGTTTGCACAGGAAGTTGTCACAGACGTTCCTCTCTGAATAAAATGGTAGTCATAAACTTTTATGTCATACTGTGAGCATGTCACAGGGGTTTCTCACCAAAAGTAATAGGAGGCAGCTCTGAATTTAACAGTACGCAGGATCATTAGCTTTTATGTCATACTGTGATGTAACAGAAGCCATCATCATTCCGTGAGCAAAAACGGGTACGTCAGGCCGAGCTCAGGGTTACGGAAAACCCCATATCGGACTAACTGCGTCTACAGCGAGGGGCACGTATGACAGGTGTCAAAGTCAAATATTGGAGCAGAATGAGGAGCGGCCACGAGTTGACCACATACGTATATGGCATACATTTCTTGCATACATCTCTTAAAACATATATAACAGCACATCTATTCTTTTTGAATGAATCTTCAATGTGACTCTGAAGAACGAGTAGTCTCTGAGAGTGATTTGTGATTCGTTCATTTTCCACTGGGCGCGCATGTGCAAAGCATCACAAAACCTCCGTAGGTTATGTACAGGAAACAGAACTGTTTAGTTACTAGTCTAGTCCTAGTCAGTCGGTTTTTTGTCACGTGACTCCAATAGACACTATGCAGTGCAATAGATTCTAAAGAACGAACAACTCGGACCAGGAGATATGATGGTGAGCTGCTCATTCTGTTTATAATGTATCCTTAACTGCATTGTAATATTTTGATTAAAGGAACTATAGACAAAATTTGTGTATGTAGACGTGTTGAGGGTCTGTTTATTGAAAATGTAACATTTTATTTTATTTCTGGTCAAAAGAATCAAATGAAGTAAATTACTCAAAAAAAGATTTGTTCATTTTGAGGAACGAGATTTAAAGAACGGAGTCACTAAAATGATTCAAACTTCCCATCACTACAATCTAATGCAAAGTAACATTAGTATTTTAGTGAAGCTAAAAGATAAGTTAGCTCGCGTGTGGTAACTGAGGTAAGTTCTAGCCAAAAGCCAGGCTCCATTCTGTCAGCTGCCAAGATGGGGACAACCAGCAGAGCTCCAAATGCTGAGCTTCAAAACCGATCTTCAGAAACCCTGTGGGAGCGTTTGTCCAGTTCTCCTTTTATACAGTGATATACAGTACAAGAGAGACTTCGATTCAGTTAAATATTTCAGTTCTTTTGTGTGGCAGCTCATGTATAGCCACACTGACACCTTCTTCTTACTTTTTTTTGTTTTAATAAAATTTTCATTTTGTGGAAAAATGTTGCAGTCGCTCTATGATCCTACAGGTGGTGCTCTAAACTAATTACCCATGGGCAGTCAGCACAGCATCCCATGTGGTAGGAGTGAATTTTGTAGTGAATTGTATCAAAATCTGAAATAATAATAATTGGGATATTTATAAAAATACCATTATTTTTATACTTAAATAAAATATAATATAAATCGAATTGGTGCCTGGGTATCTTGATTGTGTCGTATCAGGACATCCCTAATGCTAATATTTTGCCCACTTTGTAGCTCAAACGAGCCAATCATGAACACAGTGTAGTTCCAGGTTCTCTTCTCAGTAATCGTTTCACACAAGGAGCTAAATTTGACTGTACTAACTAAACGAGGGAAGGTTAAGAGTAAAAGGATACACTGAGGAGAAACAGGAAATTGGAAAATCTATCTTATGATGATGTTGTTGCATCGTTGAATACAGAAGCCCATCAGTTTCCAGTATGAAAATTCAGAACACTGCTTTCCCAGGTAAAGTTGGTAGAGCATTTAGAGTTTCATGGTGTTTCTAACTTACATATTCATATACTTTTTTGTAAAATAGAGCATGAGGGGCATAAAGATGAAGGAAAATATTTAATATATATAATTTCCGGGACTGCATGGAACGTGTGTGTACTACTACAGTGTGGATGTAATCTTTAAATGACTTTAAAGGACTGACAGCAACCATCGTAGCACAACAGGTTTTATTTGTTTTTCTTCCTGAATCGAGCACTTGGACCACAGCAGGAAACGGCAAGGACAAGCGAACAGGGTTCCATCATACACAAAACCAGAACCAAAAACACCACCATGACACGAGTGGCCCTCGGGCACCGAGTCTAATTAAACAACAACAACAACAAAAAAAACTAAAACCAACCCTAATGGAAAGAGTTTGAGACATGCCAATAGTGGACATTAGTGGACAATGATGGTGATTATGTGCACTACATAGTGTACAGGGTCTGTGGTTTGGGACACGCCCAATGCCAGGAAACAGGATGTGAAAACAAGACTTTATTTCATGTGCATTTCATAAACCAGCAAAAAACAATACACCACATTTATTTACACACTTTACACACATCTTTTCCTACCATGAAGTGTGTGTGCTGTGCATATGCGCGCACGTGTGTATGTGTGTGTGTGTGTGTGTGTGTGTGTGTGTGCACGCATACTACATTGTCACAGTGGTCTGAGATGATGAAACACAAAATAAACACACAATACATACATTATAAAAGCATAATAATTCTGTAATATAATAATCTGATCTTATGGAGAATGAGACTAAAAGTGTAGAAACACTAAGAGAGATAAATATTTATAGTCAGATGTCCTTCATATATATTTTTTTTTGTTTAAAAATAAACTAAAACAAGTGAAAAGACACCAAACTCCACCCTTCTGTCCCTCCACAAGCACATAAGATTACATAATGAAAATATAAGTTTATATTTTTAATATGTATATATATATATATATATATATATATAAATGTCAAGACAGAAAGATAGAAAAATATCAATAGAAATAAAAAAAGAAGTACAAACCGAACAACATACATACAAATACATACATACAGAGATATAAATACAAACACAGAGAGGACATGCAGCCGCAATGCAGTAATGAAACACAGTGTAAAAATCTCAATGCTAACTGTGATGTCATAAAAATGATGTTCTGATCTTTACTATTCTCATCATTAGTGTTATATGCTAGCTAAATTTTTAGCATAATTTATAGGAAAATATGTACGTCTTTTCACAAATTAACGTTAAGATAAACAATGTTAAGATTCCAGTTTTGTCGTTAGTACTAGCACTGCTAGCATGTATGTTGTTACATAAATGCTAATGCTAATAATAATAATATTAGTGTTAACAATATGTTTTGTATTGATTTTTTGCTTGTCAGTCAGCACCACGCTAAACAAACTACTGCTTGATGCCAAGTTATTACTTTTACTCGTACCAAAGTTTTTCCTGGTATTTTCCCACCACATCTGAGGTAAATGTTGATGTTCTTAAAGGTTCCATCTTCAAAGTTACTTTTTTAATGTAGTTGGCAGTAAAATTACCTCTCTTGGCAGTACCAATCATGTCATGAATGTGCACACAGGAGTACTAATACTTTCATATATATTCATTATAATCATATTCTCATTATTACATTTATAATAAATGTTAATTAAATTGTAATATTAGCAATCTGATTTGAGGTAAATGTTGATCTTCCTCACACTCCTGTATGTTTATTGAACCCCTATTAAAGACTTAAGTTAGGGTAGTTTGAATAACTATGAAGTAATAATGATTTGGATGCTTACAGCAACGTCAATGAGTCAGAACGATCAACAATGCTAACAAGGATGACATATACGATACAATTAGCACCGCTAACAGTTGCTGTTAGTCTTTTGGGCTGCAGTAACATCATTAATTAGATCTCTAGCAATGACAACAAGAGTAATGTCATTAGCGATATTTATGCTAGCAATGCAGATTAATAAAGCGATGACGGTAATGATATGTTTTTCATTTGCATTGTCATTTTTACACCATCCACTCTAATCACTGAAGTGACAACAGTTCCTCTCTGGGGTTAGTATTTTTTTAGGAGTAGAAGTTTTAGCCCCCATGCTCACATCACGGCACAACACTTGCATGGCTGCTTTTCTTTCTTGGTCTCGTCCTGTTTCGCCTCGTCTCCGCCCGTTGCCTCATCCTGTTTCTTGTCGCCTGGACTGGAGGGGGCGCCGTTCAAGGGAGCTTTCTCATCATTCTTTGCGTCTTCTGTCGCTTTGTTCTCGCCGTCCTCAATGACGACAAACTCGGCCTTCACGGCGTCCTCAATGCCCAGCACTTTCTTGGTCTCGTCCTCGTCTTCCACATTTTTGTAGCCCATGAACACCATGGTGACCGGGTGGTCCACACTAGCGTTCTCGATGGCCTTTGCGTCTAAATTTGTGCATTCCAGCTTTGCCTCGATGCCGGTCACCTGCCTGGTTTTAGGGACGCCGTTCTCCACTGGAAAATAGTGTTTAAGAGAGAAAAAGTTATAAGTATCTCAAAAGTCGCTAGGTTTTTTAGGTTTTAGGTGTTATTCTCCATTTAACACCAACAATCCACAAGTCAAATGTCCTCAATGCTAATAGCATGTTAGCAGCCAATGCTAAATGCGACGTATGATATTAAAAAATTATACTTAAAATATTAAAAATAAAAACTCTGAGGTAAATGTTGATGTTCCAGATGGTTCCGTCTCATTTTACTGTGACCTTGCAGCAAACCAAACATTTGCCTCAGTTATTATCTTGTTCATGAAAGGTGTTCATGTTTTGTTTATGTTCTGAAGTTTTACAGGTTATTACACATCTGAGGTAAATGTTGATGTTTTAGATGTTTCTGTCTTGTTTCCAGCCTCTCTCTGTCCAAATGTCCTCGCTAGCAAAAAGCATTCCAGAAAAATAACAACAGCAGCTTTATCAGTGTCCACGTTACTCCGTTATCTGTCAACATTTTACCAAGTAATGAATCACAAAATTTGTGACAATTTGTGTCCAAATCCTAGACTGAATATCAGACTACAGTGGGTTGAAAAGTGTTTGTTTTTATTATCAGCATGTTGTACTGTAATACTGTACATATAGCACAGAGAGTCAACACTGGGTCTCTTTGCTAGCGATGATGGTGCTGTTACCGTTTTTGCACGACTTAGTGAACACTTCTTTCTCCACAGAGACTCTCATGATCTACAGTAAAACACCACCACAGCAGAAGTCACTCGGGGGTTTATTCCCCAAATCCCCAAAGTTCTGTGTACAGAGTGATGTCAGAGCAACACACTACTCTCAGCATCAGTAATAAGCACAGACCAACTTCTCAGCTGTAAATGATTGACACCTTGTAGACCAGTGTCTCTACTCTGAGGAAGAACATACACATCACTCAGCCAAGTTAGCTCCCTAGCACGATGCTAACAAAACGTATCTAAAATGCAATTTTCATCGGCGTGTTTTTGTTTAGATGCTAAGGACCCTGAATTACATTTGAAATAAACTTGGTCTGACTTTTCACTCCTGTACACATTCCACATCTCTCTTAAACTTGTAATACAGGCCCTCAGGGACGTGCCAACTGTTTATCTCGCCTTTATTTATTTTTTAACCCAATTATTAGACATAGTCAAGGAACTCTATCAAGACTAATGTATATTCTAATCAAAGTGTACTATTTAAATCTATATGAATCCAAATCAATAGAGAGAATATAAAAAAGCTCCTGATTTTAAAATGACTTTTTCTTTGGGATGAGTTCTAAAATAAATTTAATATACGATAAATATTGAGAAAACTGACATAATAAAGTTAAAAAGTGAATACCTTTTCCAGGGCCATCAGGAGTCTGAAGGAAACAAGAGAAAAAAGTTTTTTTTTTTTAATTTAAAATTAACTGGAGTTATCACACTCCAATAATTATTGCTGAATTATTGTTTTTAACACTTACTGTATTACAATAATTAATAATTACAATTAAAACAATAATTACAATTTGAACAAGCTTCAATTGCTGCAAAAATTATTTGCTATAACTTCAGTATTTAAGATCAGATGCTAATACAGTCCCGTTTGTTAATACTGAATCCCTCACGTTTATGAGGTCCTCTTTATCTGTGCTGGATTTCGATGCAGGAACACCAGTCTCCAGCTCCTCAATCTCCTGCTCCAACCTGCCAACACACACACATAAAACACACAAATACACCACATCATAACCATCACACACTCTTTACTCATGCCATGATGTGTTCATTAAAATATTCAAAAATGCGTAACATCCCACGAACACGGCACTTTAAACCATTGGTCCTGACGTGAGACGACAGAAATAAAGAGCAAGCTTCCTTCTTCATACTTTATTTTATACTTACTTATTCCTGCTTAGTTTGCAGAAGAAATAAAAAACACACTGTGACAGAAAATATTTAGAGTAAATCCTACAGGAACAAATGAGGTACATGAAAAACTAAACATGTCTGAACAGGGCGTTACAGTTTTACATAAAAATCATCAGAAATGCTAAAGAGTTGGTTTTATTTTAGAGTGTTGCTTCATGCTCTAAATATTTAATTTAGAATAAATCAGAGTTTATAAGATTTTTAAAATATATTTCTCTTATTTCAAAAAGTTTGACACTTCTCACAATCCTTAAACTTAGTGGTAATGAAATATTTATATAACAGTACCACAAAATGGCAATCAGACAATCAGTTGTGTAAAATATTTATGCGTGTACATCCGATAACTCACATCATGCTCATGTCCTTTAAACAGAAAAACATTGATCACAGGATGAAGATCACCCTTTACACCTCCATCATGTTTCTTTAACGAGACGTGGATCAATAACCGGACGAGGAACCCACCTGATAACGCTGTGCTCCAGTGCCCTGGTTTTAGCCTCGTCTTCCTGCAGCTGCCGCTGAAACTCGCTTTCTCCACTGGAGGGCGCACCATCCAACAACCACCGCTCCCTCAGGGACTTCGACTGCACAGCCACAAAACATTGTCAACATCATCATCATCACATCACGAACCGCAGCAGCAGGGAAATTTTCTGTAATTAATTATCTTACATCTTTATTCAGCTCACACACTCTTATTTAAGTAGAGAGAAAAAAGAATAAGAAAGCAACAGACAAAAAAGAACTAAGAAAGCAAGATTAAAAAAAGAAAAGAAACAGAAAGGCAGAAGAGAAGAGAGTGAAGGTGATAAACACTTCCCACTGCAGAGGAATGAGAGAGATGAGGAACATCAGTCATGTGTCTGATCTACGTTACTGCCAAGTCCAGTCACTCACTAAATCTCTTGCGCTCTCTCTCTGCCCCCCCCGTTTCTCTTTTCACCCTTTCTGTCTCTCTCTCCCACTCTCCCTGTGTCTGAGTGTCTATCATGCTCTCTCTCTCTGTCTCTCCCCCACTGTTTCCCTCCGTCATTGATTAGCTCTCAGTCTGGAGGAAACACACGGCCATTAGTGAGCCATTAGTTTATCACTTTAGGACATTACACTAATGCACAGCACACACATGATGATGACGGAGCGGAAACGTTGCAGCAGGCGCCAGACTGAGACAGGCAGTGCTGAAGTGGACAAATCAGCATCGTTACAACGTCCCTACAATATCCTCACAACTTCTCTACAACTTCCCCATAGCGTCCCCATAGCGTCCCCATACCATCCTCACAACGTCCCCATAATGCCATGTTAACTTCCCCATAACACCCACACAACATCCCCATAACTTTCCCACATCATCCCCACACACTGTCCTTATAACATTCACACAACTTCCTCATAACTTCCCTACAACATCATTTCAGCGCCTCTTCAGCATCCTTGTAACATCCCCACAACGTCCTCACAACATTTCCTCATAAATTCCTCAAAATGTCCTCACAACACCTTTGTAACCCCACACAACTTCCTCATAACATTCTTGCAATGTCCTCACAATGTCCTCACAATGTCCTCACAAAATCTCCACCACTTACACACATCTTTGCAACGTTCCAAACAACATCCTCATAACGTTCGCAAAAGCCATTCCCAATGTCCCCACTGTGTCCCCACTGCGTCCCCACTGCGTCCCGTCAGTCGTCACTCTCTCTGAGTAAGGGATACCCGCTAGAACTCCGCCCTGACAGTGAAATTAATTAAAGTAAGTGTAATTAAAACCTTGAGCAA
>QMIH01002009.1:70520-88020 GCA_003987875.1 Clarias batrachus
TTACCCTGTTTATACGGACTGTATATACAGTGTGTAATCACACACTACATCAGTCTGTGTGTTACTGTCTCTACTGCGGCTGGATATCTGAAATTTCCTTTGGGATCGATATAGTATCTGTCCATCCATCCACCCACTGATCACTACGGTTGGGTACCGAAAACCGGTGCCAATACAGAACCGATACTTATATAACCGGTTTGTACCGGACCGAAACACAACGCGAATTTCGATGCCTCATTTTGGTGCCACTTAAATGCCTGAACTGTGGATTAATATATTTGCTCTCTGGTGATGATGACACGGTTGTAATAATCATTAGATTCATCAACACACATGAACGCTAGTAAAAATTAAATACTGCATTCATGGGCTGTCAGAAATGATCGGAAAAATAAATTATTTCCGTACTTCAGGACTTCAGAAAGTTTTGATAATACAAATCCAAAACACTGTTGCTGTAATGCTACTGTACATTTTATTTTTGTAGATTAAAAGTTTATTAGATTAGATAAAAAAATTAAAAGCACAAATCATCGGGAAATGGTCCGAGATGCGCGTGAATGTAGCAACTAACGTTACACTCGCTCTGACGGCAGGTGATCTACCGCTATCTTAACTTGCTAAATGAACTTTCGTTAAAATGCCTAAAACGAAACGGTGGAAAGTGTGGCTGTATTTCACAAGAAAGGATTCCGACACCGCGATGTGCAGTAAATGTTTTACAGCAGTCACGTGTGAAGAAGAAACACGTCAAATCTAATGAAACATTTGAGGACAAACGGAATAAAGTTAAAGCAGACAGAGGGACGCACCGTGTGTGACGGCTTACAGACAACAGCTGGCGCTATCGATGTGGACGACCCTCAGCCCCAATCAGACCAACCGTAGCAAACAGGAGTCCAGCGATTATGATGACGTCAGCAGCCTTTCTGCAGGTTAGCAGTCGGCTAATGTAATGTTAACTGCAAAATGTAAATCTCGCATTCATGCTAACAAACGGTCAGACGATTTGTAAAATACTAATGTAACATGGATTATGTTTATAATTATGGCTTTCCAGCTAGAACTTAAACTTTTAATATATTGTTAAATTTTAAGCATTTAATTTTTTGTTCAATAAAAACTTATTCTTGAGTCCACCATCATTTTGTGGCTTTTGCAAAGTATCGGTTCAGACACCATTTTGGCACCGGTACCGGTTTAAAAGTATCGATTTGGCACCGGTATCGAAAAAAACCCAAACGAT
Source organism: Clarias batrachus (assembly GCA_003987875.1). Classification (NCBI taxonomy): domain Eukaryota; kingdom Metazoa; phylum Chordata; class Actinopteri; order Siluriformes; family Clariidae; genus Clarias; species Clarias batrachus. The sequence continues at coordinate 71,770 of QMIH01002009.1, forward strand.
ACCCAACCCTACCGATCACCATCATCACCCTCAGATCATTATCACCATCATCATCATCACAATCACTACAACCATCACCACCATCATCAGCACCACCATTACCACAGATTATCTCCATCACCACCACTATGACCAGCACATTTAACCATCACCATCATGAACACAATAATTACTACCGCCACAATCTTTATCATCATAATCATCATTGTCAACATCATCATCATCATCACTACAGAACACCATCAATCTGTTCCTAACTGTACAGTCTAGAATTTAGGGACGAGGATCAGGATTAGGATTCTGATCCCTCAGTGTGGATAAACTACTCCGGATCCTGAACAGGAAGTAAACGATAACAAGATGTTTGTAAAACAGTGTCTGGTTTAATCTCACACAGTCGCTTTTCTCCTCGGAGTCTCGACATGAACAGCAGGAACACGTGTTTATAACAGATTGTAAAGGAGAGCTCTCAGACTCTAGAACACTTTCACACCTTACACTCTCTGTGTGTGTTCCATGACATGAAAATTCATGGCTTTATAGGACACGTGAGACTGTCAGACGATCCAGCGTGTGTGATAAAGAGAGGAGAAATTCCTCTTCTGTGTAGCGTCAAGATAAACCTCGGAGACTGAGGCAGGAGAACGCGGGAGGAACCCCAGCACCTGCAGTCTGTTTATCTCACCACACATTCTCCTGGGATACAGGAAACCTTACGCCTCGTCTTACCGCCAAACTCCAGCAGACAAGAAGATCATCATCATACATATATATATATATATATATATATATAAAGCAGATAGTTCTGTAACATTACATAAATTATTCAAATTATATGAACAATATATATATATATATATAAAGCAGATAGTTCTGTAACATTACATAAATTATTCAAATTATATGAACAAACAAAACAAAAACGGTTTAAATTGTTAAATATATACTTATTTGTTTAAATTCCTTATTCAATGTCTTAAAATGTTATTTTTTAACATTTAAAAAACATTTACAAAAAATGCAAATAGATTTAACAGTGAAAAGGTAAGAATATGTTAAATCTATAAAAAAAGTTAACAGTTTACAATTTTACAAGCTGCTTTCAATCAGAAATCTTTTTTAAAAACAGTTTTAAAAAAAATAATAATTTCAACATATCAGTGTATCACACAAAAGTGTATCGTGACAAAATTGGTCAGGATATCAATACTGTATCATCGCGCATCAACCGGCCTGATCAGAACAAATCAAATCCACCATGAAGAAATCAGAGTCTGTGTGTTCTGGCTTCTGGAAAGCACGCTAATGAGACGTGAAATTCTGATTTATTCTGTTTGAAATGATTTGTGAAAGTGTTTTGACCTCGAGCTGAGTTTAGTGCTTGGTTTAGAGCGCAGTGTGTGTGTGTGTGTGTGTGTGTGTGTGTGCTGATATTCTGGCTGGGGAGAACAGGGCGGGTTTGCGTAAGTGCCTGTCGAGTGGAACGCTGATTATCAGCCGCAGCTCACTGATAGACGGAGGACAGGATCTGGGTGAGGGGTTAACATAACATAGCGCTCACTTTAACCACGCTACAACAACACGCTAACACTTTAACGCGCAAACAGTCTATTCCCCCCGTCATGACACGTCTTTCATTCAAGAATGATGAACCAGTGGGCGTGTTCCAAATCACACTCTATACAGGCCACAGAAACTCTCAAGACTTCCAGATTTTCGAGAGTTTCAGTCCATCAGCCGTCACAAACCGCATCGCTACAAACACACAACACTGCGCTTACTTACACACGGTAATTATCTTCACTGTAAAGAGACTCGTGGGGTGTAAACACAAGGCGTAAGCAACATCTATACGAAACATCAGTCAATAACAACATAGATAAGCGAATAATACTCGGCATTAACCACGATCTCATTTAGAAATGACTTAAACATGCTTTAGATCAAAACGTGACTGAGATTTAATGAGAACGAGCTCAGTGTTAGCTAAACTTCACTAAGGTAACACTCCGCTGTAAGCACCGCCTTTCTGCTCCAGGATTGGCTCGAATTTCATGCTCAGAGAAGATCTAACCAATCACAGGTGAGGCTGAATTCTTCTAACCAGTGGAAACACTAGAAACAGATTGGAACAAACCAAAACTTGCATTTTTTCAAAGTCGGCTCGCGCTAAGAGAGCGGGAGAGCTCAGCAACTCACGCGCCGACACTCACTCAGCTGTGGATAGTAATTCCCCTATCTCACCCACGCGGTTTCCGTAATCACGCTTCATCATGAGTCACCGCGAGTTTTGGCGCTGTGATTACGTTTCCATCTCTCCACGCGAAAAATTAAACATGTTAAATTTTCTAAACATGTTTTTAAACAGGAAATATTAATGTTAAATGTTTAACATCCGCTGACTCGCGTCCTACTTGTCTGTTATTTTAATTAATTTTATACAATCTACAGGAAAGTTGTATTTGTTGAGCTCTAAGTTGTTCCCAGTTACTAACCACACACAGGCTGCTATGTTTTACGTTGACGTGCTGCACATGTTGTTTGTTAATAAATACAGTTGTCAATTCATGATCTTCCTCTTCTTGTAAATTAAAAACTTAATTTACATTGTTGTTAGATATAGTTTAATAAATAATGCTACATGATAAGGCTTCGAGTCGACCCTGTGATCGGTGATCGGCCCCAAAAATCCTGATCAGAGCGACACTATTACATATTAATAAACACCGGAATTCCTACAGACAAGTGATCACCAGTATTGTAATAATTTACATTATTATTATTATTATTATAAACAAACCTTATGTTTTACTCAGTAGTTTATTTTGAACAGCATTTTTAAGGACATTCAGGTGGATTTGATTTCAGATCAATTATTTTCTTTATAATTTGGTGTATATTTTATTTTTTTAAAAAACATACAACAATGTCATTCTCCTGATCATGCGCAGAAAAAAAAGTACTTGTCACCTCGGAGGGACAATAGCAACACACACACACACACACACACATATATACACACACACACACGGCCATATTGGATGGAGCCTCCCACCTACCCGTGCATGTACATCATCACCATCACCATGGGCGTGTACTCTCTTATTAACACACACACACACTTTAATAAACAGCTCAGTGCTTTTCAGCAGAATAATAAGCGCGCGCTCGGAGACACGGACATCATTACATTACTGCAGGTTTATTATAACGAAGCCCGCGCGCGTACACACACACACACACACACACACACACAGTGTACAGTGTATACAGCGTGTGTGTGTGTGTAACCTCTCACTCTCTCTCGGTACTCACTCAGTGTCCGCGCGCAGTAAATGGCCGTGTGTGTGTGTGTGTGTGTGTGTGTACGTGACCGCAGCGCGCGCGGTGTCCGTTTATTTCCCTTTGATCTGCAGCCTGATGAAAGCGCTCGAGCTCCTCCTGCTCCTCCTGCGCGCGCCGCCGCCGCCCGTCTCACTGTGTTTCTGCGAATTTAACGAGGAGCCAGTGCAGCACTCTCTCACACACACACACACACACACACACAGTCCCTCCCTCTCTCTGTGGTGTGTGTGTGTGTGTAGACGGATGGAGTGTCCGGTTGCCAGATTGATCCTTTCTGCGCTAATTGGCTAATTAGGAGCAGAAGCAGTGTACAGCCGGGGGCCAAAAGTTTTGAGAATGACACACATATTAGTTTTCACAGAGTCTGCTGCTTCAGTGTGTTTGGACCTTCGTGTCAGATGTTACTCTGGTGTACTGAAGTATAATTACACACACAAGTGTTAAAGGCTTTTTATCACATTAAGTTTATGTAAACAATCAGCTTCTGCACTGTTGATCTTATTCAAGACCTCTGCAGTTCACCCTGACATGCTGTCAATCACCTTCTGGGCCACGCCCTGACTGATGGCACGGCATATCCTTACATAATCAGTGCTTGGAGTTGATTAGAGTTTGTCTGGGGAGTTTCCTGGACATGGACCCAAATTGTTCATGACTTGTTCCCTGAGACACTCGGTTATGACCTTCACCTCATGGCGAGGAGCTCCATCATGCTGGAAAAGGCGTAGTTCATCACCAAACTCTGCTTGGATGGTTAGGAGAAGTTGCTCTCAGAGGTTGTTTTTGTACACGCACGCGCACACACACACACACACACACACACACACACACACACANAAACTCTCGAAAATCTGGAAGTCTTGAGAGTTTCTGTGGCCTGTATAGAGTGTGATTTGGAACACGCCCACTGGTTCATCATTCTTGAATGAAAGACGTGTCATGACGGGGGGAATAGACTGTTTGCGCGTTAAAGTGTTAGCGTGTTGTTGTAGCGTGGTTAAAGTGAGCGCTATGTTATGTTAACCCCTCACCCAGATCCTGTCCTCCGTCTATCAGTGAGCTGCGGCTGATAATCAGCGTTCCACTCGACAGGCACTTACGCAAACCCGCCCTGTTCTCCCCAGCCAGAATATCAGCACACACACACACACACACACACACACACACACACACACACACACACACACACTACAGCCAATTTGGAAACCCCAGTTAGCCTAATCTGCATGTCTTTGCACTGTGGGAGGAAACTGGAGTACATGGAGGAAACCCATCAAGCACACGGAGAACATGCACACTCCATACACAGAGACGAGAATCGAGGGAATTGAACCCGGACCCTGGAAGTGGAATTCCTGGAATTAATATTGATTCATTATAGATTACTTATTGATTAACTATATTTCAGGACACATTTAATTCTTTTTAAACAACCTACGGTGTAGTACTTCTCCTTTCAATTTTTATTAATTAAAATGTTTAAATTAATGGTTGAATAAAAATGTCACATACAAATTTAACAATACGTAATGAAACATTCATGCATAAGAATAAATTGGTGAATAGTGTAATACTAAACAGATATAATTATTTAAAATGTGTTCGTATTCTGTTTTTGTGTTTTAGGTTCTCCGTAATTCAGTTATCTATTTCCATAAAATACAAAAAATGACTACAATATTTAAAAATCTCATCCTAATGATGGGCTGTTTCAGTGTTTAACCCATCCTGATGCCGCCCTCTAGCGGCGACGAGCGGCTCAACACATCTCATTTCATCTCATTTCAAATATCAGAACAGTGACATGATGAGCCGTTACTATAGGAACAACAATGTGATTCACAACAATAACGTGATTCAAAGATTGATTCTCTATTAGAAATATTAGAAATAGAGAATTAATAAACACAGTGGTGTAAGTAGGGTTAGGACGTGTTTTAGGCGGTTTGCGGTTTGTACGTAACATCAGCGGTGTATCTGCTCAACACTCCTCTGTAACAAGTCTTTAATTGTATTAAATGATGTAAGAGCAGGACTACTAACATGAAACACAGCTAAGTGACTCAGCGTACGACACGTAGCGCACTGCATGTGAGTAGAAGTATTTAATGTGTGATGATATCCGTCAAGTTTTTAGATCATATTGTCTCATTTGAGGAAGCATGCTGTGACCTGTCAGACTCCTGAACAATACCAACCTTAAGAGGATGCCTGACTCTCCTGACTCACTTGATGTCACCTGACTCAGATGATTCGCATAACTCACAGGACTCTCCTGATTCACCTGACATTAATCATTTTCCTGACTCACCTGATTCACCTGACTTGAATGATTTTCCTGACTCACCTGATTCACCTGACTCGCCTGACATGGATGATTTGACTGACACATCTGACAGATAATTGACCTCATTCGCCTGACTCTCCTGACTCACTGACTCACCCGACTCTCCTGACTCCAGCCTCCTCCTGTATGAGACCCGGGTTATTGATGATGGATTGTTGATGTGAGTGAATCTTTGATTGTTTCCTACAAATCAGCTTCACACTTTCAGAGAGTGAGTGTAAGTAGTATCCAATTTTATTTTACTAAAAAGTTCAAGTCAATAAGAAAGAAGGTTTTCTTGCTGATATCGAACAGTCTTTCCACAAACTAACACACACACACACACACACACACACAAATAAAACTTCATGCAACACACACATTAAAACAAGCAACACTTTTTAACAGTTGAGTATAAAAAGGCTCAAACTCAGCAGGTCTCCCAAACCGAAAGCTGTGCCTCGTACCCTAAACAATCAGTTCACTGTACACTACCTTCCCGGAGAGGAACCTCTCAGTGCGGTTTAATCGTATGCAACTCCGGAGGTGTTTTTCACATTTTAATCCAACGTCAGGTCCACGGCAGGATGGAAACAGACATGAAATCTTCCTGATTTTCAGAGCTTATTAGCGTCAGGTTGCATATTCCGATCTCGTCAACTTGCTGGTTCGGCTTCCTTTTCCTGTTTCGTGTTCCTGTGCTGGTTCTGAAAGAAGAGAACGTCTCCTCCGTCCCATCGAGTCTTTAAATCTCACACACCTCTTTACCTTAAATAAACCAGAAACAACAAATCCCTCTAAAAATAACCCAGCAGCTGAACCAATCAACATGTGAAGTCTGGAATGATTGACAGGTGAATAGGTGTTTCAAACTCTCTGATATTAAATGACCACCTGTAAGCCCCGCCCTTCCTCTTCGTTAATCTAGATTTTTCCGCTTGAATGGCGCTCTTTCACGGCGTCCTCGCCTTCTGTCATGGTGAACGGAGAACGTTTTAAGTTCATTAAATCAATAAAATCTTTCAGTGTGTTCGACACTTACAGTATGTACAGCAGCTAACGTCGCTTAAATACATAAACCTGATATACGCTGATGTACGAAGTCCTGATGTCTCTGTAAGTTTCCGCCCGAATATCAGCACTTTTTTCTTTTACAATGAATGCTTACACCAAATCTGTATGGTGTGTGTTCCTGGGGTTTTAATGTAAATAGAAAAGTTTACACATACAAAGCTCTTAAACACGGCAGTTAGGGAAAAAAGTTAGCATGTAAACATTTCCAGTATCAATTGGATAACTTACTAGGACACACAGGTTCTCCCTCCTGCGCAGGAGCGCTAAGGTAGGATCAGTGTTGTAATTTGGTTGCAGCAACGTTGCGATGACGGTGGCGGTTACGACTACATTCACTCAATGCTATCCCACCTTCTGTCTACCTTAAAGTGATTTGTGAAAGAACCTCCAGTTCCTGAGCTAAATGTCCCAAAAAATTTAAGCATTCCTCACCTTCTAGAGACAAGAAACTTCTGATCTACAGTTGCTTCAGTTGCTCTCCTCGCACCCTGGACGCTTCCTCAATCCAGTGAGACACCTTCCCTTCACAAACCTAAAATTCAGGCTGCTTTAACAATACGCCTGCTTGTGTAGGACATCTACGTGTTGCTTTGGTACTCATGAGTCCCCGTAACTCTGGGGTGCGATGGAACATTTCATTTAGGTTTAGAATGAATGTTGTTGTTTTATATTAAGAATGTTTCCTCATGTTAGTCACAATTTTGATCAGTAATCGTGAGATACCTCCATCTTATTAGCACGACTTCATACAGTAAGATTACAGTACACAGTATCACCTGGTGTCTGATCTCAGTATTGATCTTTTTTATGAGAATGATGAGTAAATAAACACAGTATGGCATTAGAGTATCAGTATCAATGCATTCATACCTAATCTACACAACATATTCACAACCGTGAACGCCACTGGCTCAAGAAATGGAAATCCACCTCCAGATAATCCGCCTGCCTAAAGTACAACAATCACGCTCACACTCGCCTTCCAAATAGAAGCACGACCAAGTAGCTGCAGGTTAAACTGTCTGTCTTACCCGACATGATGTTTAAATACCAAACCCCTCCTGCTGGTAAACAGAGGAAACTCCTAGATCTTGGCTAGTTTTTTGTTCTTTTAAATTCCTCTGTCTTCACGGTGTCGGTTTGAAGGCTGTTCTGAAGGAAATGGTCACCAAATAAAATTCTTAAATTCTAAAGATTTAACTCCCAAGTCTTGCTTTGCACCTTATCTTCCTTACGATACACCATGGACTCCCAAAAGACATCCTGAAACCCTTAGATACATGATGAATTCCCATAAAACCCCACCTCAGGTCTTGGTTCTCAACCTTGAAAGGCTTGCTCTATGTTTAACCATTGCTCATTCCCAGTTCCTTGATGATCATGATCACACTCAAACCCAAACTGGCAGAACCTAGAAACAAGTTTTCTCCATCCTGCTGCTCTTTTCTGTTCCATCTTTGTTCTTATGGTTGTTGCAAGTGTGACAGCTGAGAGAACCAAGACTTGTTTCTTTAACCAATTTCCCTAAAACCAGAATTTCACCCTGAGCCCCATCTGCTATATAAAAGCATATCCTTAACTTTTGTACTTATTTGACCTTAATTTGCTGGTACACTTTTCAAATTCCCCCCAAACCCCATATACAGACTCCGGTCTTGAGTCCCACCCATAGTTTTTCTCTTTTAAATGTTTGCGTCTTTATATCGTTGTTCCAAATGCAAGTTCTTGAAGAAATGGTCTGGTTCGGGATGCGGCTGTCCAGGATCCCACTCCTTGGTGGGCATGGAAGGTTTTCGGTGGAATTGTGGCACCAGATCTGGGTGTGGTGGTGGTTCAGAACAGAAGGAATCTGTTTTAGCATGTCGGAAATCTTTCCTGGGCATGGTTCTACTGGTTTCTTGGATTTCTGTGCTTCCGTTAGTGCTGCTCCTCCAGTCCCAGGTGTTGGAGCTCACCGATGACAGACGGACGACGGGGTGATGAGGCGCATGGGCATCAACGGTGACTATGCTGCATGAATCTCGCTCGGATGGCATGCGGAAATATGGCGACTCGGTGCTTGAGGCAGCACTTGATGTAGCACAAGATGAGCCTGTCTCGGAAGATTTCGGAGTGGATGGGGCTTGCATGACCAGAGGCTTGTTAGGGAGGCGAGGTGGCTCTGGTGTTGCTGCTGGAACCGGACCTTTTTCCATCATGGAAAGCCATTTTGCTCTAGTTGTTGCACTTTTAGGAGACACCGGTGGAGGTTTGGAAGCTTCTTCTGGGATGTGAACCAGTTGCGGGGCACCAGGCCTTTGTGAAATCGAGACTCTGGAAGCTGCCGCAGCCTGAACACTAGGGTACAAGGGAGCTGTCAAATCCATGTCCAAGTTCTCCTTGGACTCTTCATTTGTTTCTTCTACTACATCAATGGAGCTGCCCTGCTGGCCGTCCTCCCTCAAGCTCAGAGTCCGCATTTCCAAAGATTTCTGCTTCCACTCGGATACCAGTTGCTTGGACGAAGCTACGTGGAACGTCATGTGTCGCTGCGCAGGTTCTTCAATGCCGTTTGCATTAGCACTAGCTCTGGGAAGCGTGTTGCTAAAAGTCAGCATGGTCTCTTTCCCCATCGGGTTTCTGGGTGCCAGGAGCTCCACGTCAGCACTTGCTCGTTTCAAACTTCCCATCGAGGCTTTCTCACGGCGGACTTTTCGGTTGAGACCGGCTACGTCCACTGGTGCCGCAAGCTCGTCGTTGCTCTCGGACGCGTGAGCTTTCTGGTAGACGGAGTCATGGCCTCGTTGGGTTAAAGCATGGAGAGCATCTTTCTGAGGTGGAGGAGGCTTCTTCACGATCCGAGGAGATGATTCCATCGAGGGCTTGAAATTCCCAACAGCATAAAGCGCCTGAAACAGAGCAGCGATCAGGTTAAACTGAGACCATCAGGTACTGAGAAATCTTCTATGATTTTCTGTTTCATGACAACATGCAAGGAAACGGCAAGTCCGTTAAGATTCAGTGAAGATGAACAAAAAAACCCAATAAGGAACAAAGTAAAGTATGAAAAATCGACAGCCTTTATTCTGCCCATTGGACCTTGGTGTGTGTGTGTGTGTGTGTGTGTGTGTGTTTTATTCCCCTTCGGCCTCATGTTTCACACAAAACATACAAATAGTTGCTCAAAAAATAACTCTGATAAATATTTAATTTCCACACAGTTTCCCTGAAGAACAGAACAGATTTTAAAGCTTAAAGCCCTTCACCACTGTTTACAGAACGGTTTTAAAATTGTAAAAAAAATTATGTGACCTGATGTATAGGATTTTTAGGTAAGATTTTTGCTTATCTTTTTTTTTCTTTTTTTCTTAAAGGTGTGTGTGTGGGGGGGGAGGGGTTTGTCCTTAAAGGTTTTTTTCTAATCAGAACCTTTATGCTTTCCTTAGAGAACCAAACAAAGAACCCGTTAACTCAATTGGTGAGAAAAATGAACAGATTTTTTTTACCTGTTGTGTTTTGCTTGGGGCTCAATAACAGACTAATAACAGAAACGTCACATTACATTTAAATAGATTTACAGGAGATGAATTCATCCAGTGTTTTTCTTTTCTTTTTCTTTTTTTAACTTTAACACATATAGAGAATGCGTACAGAAGCAGCGTGATCTCTTATCTTTCACAGAGAGACGTGGAATTGTTCCTGGTGATTCAGAGACTTTTTCTGCCTCTTTACAGAAGAGAAATGCTATATATAGCTCCTCCAGCAGACGGCTCTGCAAACACAGCGAGAAGAAACGGAATAAAAAATGATAGCGTTCGGCTGCTGACCCAGAATCACAGGCTTGTGAAGGAGTGAAAGAAACCCAGTGAATAATTTAACCTCAAGGAGAAACATGATAATAATTCTGTGTTAAAAACAACCTGGACACGTGTCCCTGACTGACCACTGCGTCTCTGTCTCTCTCTCTGTCTCTCTCTGTCTCTCTCTCTCTCTTTGTCTCTCTGTCTCTCACTCTCTCTCTGTCTCTCTCTCTTTGTCTCTCTGTCTCTCACTCTCTCTCTGTCTCTCTCTCTCTCTTTGTCTCTCTGTCTCTCTCTCCCTCTGTGTCTCTCTGTGTGTGTCTCTCTCTCTGTCTCTCTCTGTCTCTCTCTCCATGTAAACTTCTGCAGTTTTCTGTCCTTAAACTCGTTCCATTCGTGTAAAACTTTAAAACTGTGGGCGGGACTAAAACTTCCCCGGTTTATGTAAATTAGTAAAACCCTGACATGCAGCAAAGCAAAAACGTTTTTAAAATGCTCTCCTGGTGGATCCTGTGCAGCGAGATTACGTCATAAACCGTTACGCCACATGACCCGGAAACAACGTTCAGCACTGAGCGTCAGTGAGGGACAAACAGAAGAAGTAAAAGTTAACGCCCTTTTATTCCTGCTGCCCATGATTCCGTGTACGCGGTTCCTCCTCGTTATCTGCGCAGGTGAATTAGCATCTTCAGCTAGCTACAGCTCTGTTGTAGTGTCGATGACCACTAGATGGTGTTTGCTTTCCAGGTTAATTTTTGTTCAATTTAATGTTGTTCTATAATAACTTCCATTTGAATGTTTCTTATGATGTTTAACTTAAATCATACCTAGTTTAAGAGATTTATTTTTTTTGGGGAGATCATGTTTTCTTTTCATGTAGTTCAACAGTATTACACTGTACTTCAGTATCTGCATTAAACAGGAGACTCGGAGACATGGAGAAAGGTCAGAACTGGGTTTTCAGAAAGACCATGTAGTGTGAGATGAGAGCGAACGCTCCGAGTGCCGAAGTAATCTTTAATTTAACACAACACATTTCTATCACAGTTTAAATTATTGACAACAACTTGAGTAAAAAAGTCTTCCTTGAAATAATCTTCTAAGTACGGACTGTAAATAATCAGGAATATTAAATATTTCAAATGTGAAACATTGTTTTCATTTTGATCTTAGACGTTCCACTGTCTGAGTGGGCGGGGCCTAAACAAGCCCCTCTGATTGGCTGTACAGGTATCTCTCTGTGCATCACTAACGATGAAAGACATCTGATTTCAATGTTTTCTTTTGTTTTTTTGTGTAATAAACAACCCGACAGTCAAAAAAAAGTCCTAAAGTGTTTCAGGTTTTACCAGATAAACAGCGATTCCGGCTCCGATGACGAATCCCACGTAGACGTCAATGGGATGGCTGCGGTACTGCGTGATCTGCGTGAGACTCGCCAGAGCGGCTGCTATCGCAAAGACGAACACCAGCACGGGCTTCAGGAGCTTGGTGCTGTCCGAGATGGTGGCGTTAAAGTACATCTGCGAGAGAGAAGACGGAGGAACGTCAGACTCACGTCACGAGAGTGCGAGAGAGAAAACATTATCAAATACAGATTACATTAGAATGTGAACGCTTGTGTCTACGTACATGACGAGAATCACGTCCTAATGCTAACTAATGCTATATATGTGTCAGCTTCATAGTCTCAGCCAATCAGAGCACACCGCACTGCACCGACCTTATATTACTGTATGTGTCTCAGCACTAGCAACTTAACTAACTGTACGGTTCTCACGTAAAGCTTAGCGACACAGACATCGCTTTAGGAAGAGTCGAGGAACGTCGCAGGACAAAAGCTGGCAAACAGCCAATGTTTGCTCCGTGCTAACAGCTATCAGGCGCTGGTGCAGGCGTTACCATGGTAACAAGGTCTTAATCAGAATCTCCCTCCGAGTGAGAACGGAAATGAAAGTGAGGAAAGTCAGCAGAAAGCTTACAGAGATGTAGACAGCAGCGAAGCCAGAGAGCGTTGCATGCTGGGACGGGAAAGTTTTCCTGAGAGAAAGAGATTTAAATACATAACTGTCAATCCTTTTAACTTTGATGTTGTAAAGTCCAAAGATAATGTGTGTGTGTGTGTGTGTGTGTGTGCGTGCTACCTAGCGGACTGGATAGCATAATGGTCGCGTCCTGAACAGATGTCCTGAGTGATGTAGGGGTCTTTGTGGCAGGAGACTCCAGGCAGAGTGTAGTTGGGTTTACACACGGTGAGGAAGAACGGAGCGTGATACCCGGTGCACAGCTGGATCACATCTGTCACTAGAGCTGTAGAACATAAGCCAAAGACATGCACACCTACAGAGAGAGAGAGAGAGAGGGAGAGAGAGGGAGAGAGAGAATTTAGTGCTAAGTCATGGTTAAGGAGCCGTCACCATGGTTACCACACGGTGTCTATTGCTAATGTGTGATTGCTAACAAACATGATCAGAGGAACACTGAGAGAGAGAGAGAGAGAGAGAGAGAGAGAGAGAGAGAAACTGTATGATGCAGTAGTCATGCAGTGAGACAGGCAGACATGTCGACAAACAGGTAGATAGAGACACAGACATGCAGACAGACAGACAGGTAGACAGAGTTAGATAGCAAGATGGACAGGCAAGTAGAAACACAGACAAGTAGACAGACAGACCTGTAGTCAGACAGGCAGTTGGACAGACAAGTATATAGACAGTTAGGCAGACGGATAGGTAGGCAGAGAAAGACAGCAAGGCGAGACAGGAAGATGACAGGCAGACAAACAGAGAGAGAGAGAGGTAGACAGACAGACAGACAGACAGGTTGACAGACAGACTGACAGACAGGTCGACAGACAGACAGACAGGTGGGCAGACAGACAGGTAGACAGACAGACAGACAGACAGGTGGGCAGACAGACAGGTAGACAGACAGACAGACAGCTGGGCAGACAGACAGGCAGACAGGTCAACAGACAGACAGGTGGACAGGCAGACAGGTGGACAGGCAGACAGGTTGACAGACAGACAGGTGGGCAGACAGACAGGCAGACAGGTTGACAGACAGACAGGTGGGCAGACAGACAGGTGGGCAGACAGACAGGCAGACATTACCTACAAACCGCACGGTTCTGCGCAGGAAGGAGTTAAAGCTGCAGCCGCTGGCGTTGATGCTGCCCTCAGAACCTCGAGCCTTCACTCTGTACTGCATACAATACATCAGAGCCTCAGCCAGCATGATCTGTAACACACACACACACACACACACATCAGCATGTTACAGTTTCACGCTTCACATGATATTTTGTTATTAATAATAAAAAAATATATAATATATAAAATGTTTGTCACCTTTTATATTAGTGTTTGTTATTACACTCAGGTGTTCAAATACAGAATCAATGCATGGGAGTGTGTGTGTGTGTGTGTGTGTGTGTGTGTGTGTGTTACCGAGGCAGCAGGCCCGGCAAAGGCGAGACTCAGGAGCATGAGAAGAGGGATGAGCTCGTCTCCCGTCTCCACATATGGTTTACTCAGAGACTGGTCATAACAACGGAAACCGGATTTAACCGGCTGGAGGACGTCAGTTAACTCCAGGAAGTAGAGAGAGATCATGGAAGAGGCAACGATGGGCAACTGGGAGAGAGAGACAGGGAGAGAGACAGGGAGAGAGACATGGGGAGAGAGAGACAGGGAGAGAGACGAGGAGAGAGACAGGGAGAGAGACAGGGGGGGGGACAGAATTTAACTACATATTAGTGTTAAAGTGCCTCTGGTCTGTGCAGCTCTCCAGTAGTTCAGGATTTAATAATAAACCCCTCAGGCTGTATAACGTCCCCCTGATATTGAGAGTCGGGTCACGCAGCGTCCTGTTGGAGCTCCACATTCAGATTTAAATGAATCTGCGTTTAGTTTTGACGTGTGACTTTAAACCCAAACACTCACCTTTAAACCCTGAAAAAAAAGTGTGGACTGGTTTTATTCAGCGGGCGGCGTACACAACAGCCAATAGAGTGACACACACACACACACACACACACACACACTGAGCCACGCCCAATCTAACAAGTAGCTTAGCTTGCTAGCTCAATAGAGACCACTGTTAGCGCTCTTTTTCAGCTGTGGAGGATTTCTCATCACGTGTAACTCATCAACTCATATTTAAATACCTGATGAAGTAAATCAACATAACACACTCGTGGTGTTTTGCTGCGTGAAGTGTTTATGCTGCTCTATAAACGTCTCTGTTCATTTCCGTCATTATGATGATTCATGACGTCATCACCGAGCCTCCAGTGTTACGGTCCTGCTGCTTCTGTTTGTACAACACGACATGCTGAACGCTGCCATATGGCACTGTTAATGCTGCTCTACTTCCTCTAGTGCAACACACACACACACACACACAACCTTCCAAATGTGTGCCATAACCTCGTATAAAATATCATACAATCTTTCTAACATGTCTGGTTTTGCTTTAATAAACATGTGATTTTAGGCGTTATTTTATATAAATTTTAAGTTGTGGGCGGAGTCAATGTGAATCGATTCATTTTTTTCCTGATAAAATAATAATAATTATAACTCCACCCCTCGTTATAACCACACACTCTTTTAATATAACGGCACACACTATAGCCACACCTCTTTTTTTATAACTCCACCCATTATCATAAATATTTTAGAGCTACACCTCTTTTTATAACACACATATTCTATACCCAGACCTTTTATTATATCTCCACCCCTTAATGTAACTGCACACTTGAGCCACGCCTCTTATTATTAACCCATATTTCAGCTAAGAAACCCTGTGCAGCATAATCCCACCCTTAGTAGCCACGCCCATTAATACCAAATAACTACATGGGGGATGCACTCACCTCCACAAAGTAAAAGCAGGGCAGTAAGGTCATACTGTCTTTTGGTGGCTTTTTGGGTTTGCTGTCCTTCGGGGACATCGTCCTGGTGCTGGAGCGAGAACTCGCTACGGACAGACACGAGGCGTAAGCGGAACACAAGAGACATCGTTAATCATCATCAAAATCATGTAGTGTGTACGTAATATGAAAATATTCACAGAAAACCAAACACACACACACACACACACACACACACAACAGTGAAGAACACATCATGTCCAATAAATTAAAAATGTACAATACATATTTATTCATGTACAGTTTAAACCAGTGAGTTCCTGTAGTCACTGATGTTAAAGCAGCTATTAACAAAACGAACAAACAAACGAACAAACAAACAAACAAACAAAAACATAGCCTGTTGTCATGTCACTAAGAAACTGCAAAGACGTGTGAAATCCTGAAACTGGAGACTCCTCCCATAAATATTCAATATGAAAACTTCACCTTCTGAGGGAATAACACGTCTGTACACGTCACTGTGGATGAGCTGTTACTATGGAAACCATAGCAGAGATGCTGTCATGAAAAAAGAATTCACAGCTTGTGACCAATCAGAATCCAGAGCTGAGTTGTTGGTTGTCCAGCATGGCGACACACACACACACACACACACACACATACACACACACATGCCCTTATTCAACGTTGGGATTTTGGTGTCCGTAGACGATACAGAAAAATGTGTATCTGATCTACTACCACACACACACAAGTGACTCAGGTCTGATCTGAACAACATCAGATTTGTGAGACAGACGTGAGTCACCTCAGGCTGGTCACATGATGTGTTTTTAGAAGCATGT
>QMIH01002010.1:1274-44209 GCA_003987875.1 Clarias batrachus
TATGCTGTGTGTGTATACACAGTGCTTAACAACAAATCTTAAGTAAAAAAAGGAATTTACGTAATAAAATATATTTATATCTTCCTCTTCAATATAAAGAATATCATTAATTTCGACAAATTTTTAATTCATTGTCAGTTAATTTGTATCATTATTAGTTTGAATGGCCGGTATAGATTTTATTTTCAATATTATATGTTTTGGCACAAAAATGTAAGTTACTGCATTCATTATGTTGGATACTAGTGTAATAAGATTTAAAAATCTTATATTTAAAGATTTAAAGTGTTTCTAATCATCCTAATGCAAAGATACAGTATATTAGTTATGATTTATTAGCAGCCTTGAGTTTCTTTTCAAAGAACGGTATTAGTCATTTTGAGTCTAAATTAAGGTGCATTATCTATTTTCCTTTATTCGTAAAATACAATAAAGAATATTACGACCAGTTCAGTGGAGTGCTGTATAAGAAGTTCTTTTTCATTTCACTTGAAAGTTGGTGCATACTATGTGGTTGTGTCCCATGAATCTTAATATAACAGACATTTTTTTTTTTAAATGAATCCTATACCATCCATAAGTCTTTTCTTGTGCAATGCTCATTTTATAAAGTATAAAGTAAGCTCCTTTATTTCACAGTGCTATTTCTAAGTGACACATTATCTGATTATATATTTTTTATGTATGCTTTTTGAAATTGTGTAATGCATGTTTTGGAGTAAAGTCATGTTAGCATACACCCAAATACACACAAAATTTCTGTGCAAGCATTCACCCTAACAGTTATATAATGAGTGTAATTCTGACAGAACCTCCAGGCAGAATGTCCCCGCTATGATCAATGCACATTTATAATTGGACATACTCTACTGATCATACAGAGAACACACACACACACTTTCTCATTCATTTAAAGAGCCACAGAGACATGCATGAGCAACATGTTCCTCGTCTAGCAAAAGAAAGAGGCTTTGACCGAAAAAATAAAAAAACCCGGAAGCAGCACCTGTTTGTATGTCAAATAACTCATTTCTATTTCAAAGCCGGCAGCGGCATCTGATTGGTCATTGTGTTGCCTTTGAATGCAAGCTCTTCCTTTTGAAGCCGCATGGCTCTGTCAGCCATAAAACCTTTATAGAGGCAAAGTGAGGCTTTAATGTGGGGAAATGGACAGTGTGCTTGCTATATGCGACCCATCTCACTTTTTACTCGAATGCGGCCATGATGACCAGCATCTCCGAACAAACATCACTTGTCTTTTTGTGTTCATGACCAGACCTTGTGCTTTAATTATTCAAATTGAGACACTGAGAGTTGTGCATGTATTACAGTTGACTGCCATTCTACATGCATTCATACATTCAGATCTGTCTTTACAAGTAATTTATTTATATATATAACTATTAGTTTGTTACCTGGAAAGAGGTTGCCATTACTTTTTTTTTTTTAGAAGCATTTGTATTTTAAGCCAAACCTGAGCATAATGCTTGGTTTAAACCCATATGCATTGTTCCTCTTGTTGATGAATTAACAAATCCCCACACTCTTGTCTTGTAATAGGCAATTCAGCTTATGTCCACTTTGCTTACGAGTTCTTTGGTTAATTTAATAAAGTCCACAATCAGTGTTGTCCCTCTCAGATTACTGTGAGGTCATCCATTCAGGGTTTGTGCATGCTACCTAGAGTTGTCCCAATGATTGGTTATCTGACTGTCACAGTGTTGTAGAAACTGGCCAGCACAAAGCTAGACTGTACCTCAGTGCTTGTAAGACATATTTTAGATTCAGAGAGATCTCTGCAGGATAATATCTTCTGCATGTTGGGGTTACAGAGTGGCTAGTGTTCTCAATTATTATCAAATCAAACAATAAATCATAAAATCTGTTTTCATATTACTCCATTGTTATTCATTTATTTATTTTTAACAAATAAATTTTCACTATAACACGGAGCACCTGAATATGTGCAAAGAGGGTGGACATGTCCCAGATGGCCTATTCCTTTTTTAAGATTGCATAGGAACCAGTCATCTACATATGGTAGTATCTTATGTCTCTGGTCCTCAGATGGGACAGGGCTGTGCTCATACATCTTGAGAACACTATTCTGAGATGCTATTGAGAGGACAAAGTGTAGGACTTTTTTGAATTGGAATGCCCATCCTTGGAAGGAAATTCTCAAAAAGCATTAGTGTAGACATGCTGACATGAACCAGTCGTGTGACAGCATTAATAACTGAATAATCTGATGGCTGAAGCTGTAGGGCTTTTAGGAAACAGCTCAGCCCTTTCTAATCTAAATTTGGACAACAATCACAATCTTTTCTTTTCTGAAGTAGGAGGTATGTTAAGTAGAAGAACTCCTTTTTCTGAATAGCAAGGTTTATTCTTTAATTTATGGCTCTGTTCAACAGAAAATGAGGGTATGAAATCTAAAAGGCACAGAACCATCTATAAAACATATAGTATCTGCAACCTGGCCCAAGTATTTCAATGCCAGGAGTGAGATTCTTTTTTTAAGTGTCCCACATAGAGGGGGTGATAGTTGCAGACTGGGAGATCTTTCTAATTTCCAATTCCAATCCAAAGAGCAAAAATCCTGAATAGTGCACCATTATAGCCATATTGTCAAGAGTTTAAATATTGACAGAATCATAGCTATGCATGATAAAATTGGCTACAGTTGTCCCTGTTAATCATGACAGCACAACAGTTTTTTTTGTGTGACAAATTAGCAGAGGTGTCCAACCTGTGGTCTTTACTGCTATTGCTTTAATTCCCGTAACAAGCAGTGACAACTTGTCTACCTCTATAATGATTACATCACCCCTCAGAACTGATAACAGTCCCTCATCATCAGATTTTTCATACCCTATAATTTTGCAATGTGAATGTCGATATCAGATATTAAGAACAGTTTAACATATGGTCTTATACTGTATGTTTGATACTTAAGTGTAATAAGATTTGTGTGTAGCCTAGGAGTGCCGATTTTACAACGAACAAAGTATGATTATGTGTATATGTGATGCTGGTATGGGCCAGTAACTGACCCCTCCCCAAGACCCGGGAGTGGTTGCTAGGCAATTAGAGTACTCCAATCATCATCATGCTCAGATGAGTGCTCATTCTCTAAAGAGGAGCACATGCACACACTTACACTCACACACATGCACTGCAGTCAGCTTGGTACTCTGTGGGACCTTGGAGCAAAAGCCAGGACTCTGGGCACTCTCTCTCTCTCTCTCTCTCTGTCTCTCTGTCTCTCTCTCTCTCTCTCTCTCTCTTTCAGGCACATGCACACATAGAAACACACACGTACACACGCGCACACACACATCCTGTTGTCTGGTTGCTACACATCCACCCTTAGAAGCTCTTTCAGTGACGGAAAAAAGCAGAGAGAATTAGTGCTGTAATGTAAGGGTTTACTTTGTGATTGGACCTGAGTGCTGAAAAAGGATGCAGAGAGAGCGCAACAGCAGGGAACGTCTCCGAATCCCTGCTCTTATGGGGTCCACTCTATTGTAGGTAAGTTTCAGCTCTGCCTCTGTGTCTATCTACCTCTGTCACCCCTCTTGGCGTCATATTTCGAATTTCAACATATTTTTACATTTGGAGTATAAAAGGTACTTTTATGAATGATGATGACGATGGTAATTGTAACAATTGATATCACCTACTGAATACTGTGATTAAAACATTGCACGTACATTCTGCATGCGGTACGTCGTATACATGCGAATAGACGGGACGAAAAAGCTAGGTAGTATTTGTGATTGAGATTACGAAACAGCTGTGTATGTCAGATTAGTTTCTTTCTCTGTTATATTACTAGTGATTCATTTGTTGGTCTTTAGAGAAGATCTATAGATCACGTATGTGTGACATGGAGAGAAACAAATGTGCATTTTGTAATCTGAATGAACAGATCAGCTGCTGAAGAGGAGCATGCTGATGACCAGGAACTAGTTTTTTTTATCAATAAGAACCCGAGTGTTTGCATATGAACTGTATGACAGCTGACTTCTTGAGTCACAGGTTATCATTAAGCAAGATCTTACGACACACAGTGATTCAACTCATGCAACTATTTTTGACATACTGTATCACTTTAGCTCACCGTAGAAGGTAATCAGTAATTACAGTTTCGCCTGAATCAGATCATGCATTGTGTTCTGAACTGAAAGCTTTTATTATTTAGAGGATAGACTTGCACTTGAGTTGAAAAACTAATTAGCAGGTCATCACCAGCCGACTCAAATGCTCCTTCAGCCCTTTGGTTCAACCTGCATGAGTTTTTTTTTTTTTCTTTTTTTTTCTCAGCTTTACTTTCCAACACATAGAAAAAAACTGTGATGCTACAGTAATGTGCAGGACCTGGCAGAGTTTTTGCAGTATCTGTGCAGAGGGCTCTGGTTGTCATGGAGATGTGGACTCCTATCCTTAATTTATGTTTCTTCTTCTGGTGTTGTTCTTATTGGGCAGATGGTTTACGTCCATCTGTGTAGCCTTTAGAGCAGAAGAGCACATCTCAATTTAAAAATAATTACGTGTATTATTTCAGTACAACCTCTAATGCTGTGTGTGTAAATCTGTTTTTATGTTGGAAAAATGATCAAATTCTTATTATTCTTTTTCCTGGCTCTTTGTTTCAGCATGGAAAATGACTAAAGAATGACTTATTAATGATTAATGCAAACAAAAGCAATTTAAGTGACACTAAAGAATTACATTCAGTAATTATATAAATTTGTTTGCTGTATCCAAGCACAAGTTAAGCACGCAGACAAATGACAGTATTTACATAGAACAGACGTCTCTTATTGATTAATAAATCTTTTAGATAGAAGGGATGAGCTTGTGGAAGAGACAAAACGTCTTTTTGCAGCTTTCAATTCCCGTATACTGACTGATGATGAGCACAGATTTTATATACACCCATCAGCCATAACAGTAACACCACTTGTCTGGTAGAGTACTATGCAAATGTCTTGAGCCATCCCTCATTTCTTAATATTTTGTTTCCAACAAGCCAAAATTTCTCATATTTTTTTAAATGTAGTTTTGAGGAATATTTCTTAGGCTTCCTAAAAGACCCTTGGGCCTTATATTTGGCAAGTTTTTAAGCTTTCATTTTCAGTCGATTTCCTTGTAACTGACCAGTTTTAAAGGAATATTTTTTGTTGCTAAACCACGCAGTGACTTATGAATCATTCAAGCATGAAAAAATCATCACTTGAGGCTGAATCAGAGAGAAACAGGTGCAGATGATGACAGATGATCAGCCCAGTTAGTAGTATCTTGGTGATTCTTAATGCTGAGTGGTTGGGAAATAAGGTTGCTGCTGAGGTTTAATTTAACCTGCATAATTACATAATTTAATTTAATATAAAGAATTGAGTGAAGGTCAAGACTTTTGCATGCTACTGTAGGTCCCCATTGGGGAAACACTATATCTCTGCTCCATCCACCGAGGCATGGACTCCAGAAGACATCTGAAGGTGTGTGCTGTGATATTTGGCACTAAAACATTACGAGAGGATCCTTTAAGTCCTGTAAGTGATGAGGCGGGGCTACCGTGTATTGGAGCTGTTTGTCCAACACATCTCACAAATGCCCAATCAGTTTGAGATCTAAAGCACCTTGAAC
This sequence comes from Clarias batrachus, assembly GCA_003987875.1. Taxonomy (NCBI): domain Eukaryota; kingdom Metazoa; phylum Chordata; class Actinopteri; order Siluriformes; family Clariidae; genus Clarias; species Clarias batrachus. Next base: position 6,927 of record QMIH01002010.1, read on the forward strand.
TCTTGTGGTCATGGTTCTGTTCCTCAAACCATTCATGAGCAACTATTCATGGCATGGCACATTATCCAGCTGAAAGAATCAGTCGCTTAAGGTATTGCCCCTGTGAAGGGGTGTACGTGGTCTGCAATGTTTGTGGTTTTAATGTTAATGCATGACAACATATGTTTGCATGATTTCCAGGACCCATGGTTTTCCAACAGAACATTGTCCAGAGCATCACACTGCCTCCTCCAGATTGCTTTCTCCCCAAAGTGCATCTTGGTGCTGTATCTCATGGTCCAGTTCTGATGCCCGTTGTAGGCACATTTTCCACATGTAGCCTTCGCTCCTTACATGCATCAGTGAGCCTTGATCACCCATGACTTTTTACTGGTTTACTGGTTGCCCTTCCTTGGACCATTTTTGGTATATATTAACCAATGCATATTGAGAAGACCCTACAAGCCTTGCTATTTTGGGGGTGTTTTAGCCATCACAATTTGACCCTCATCAGCATCACTCAGATCTTAACACTTGCATATTTTTCATGCTTTTGAACTTAGAACTTACTTGCTACCTATTAAACCCCTCCCCATGATCAGTGCCAGTGTAAGCAGGTAGTCATTCACTTCACGTGTTAGTGGTTTTAATGTTATGGCTAATCTGTATATATGGCATTATGAAAATCATAGTAATTGTTGGAAAATAAAAGATGACAGTTTATTTTATTTTGCCATTATAGATGAATTGGATGAGTTAAATATACACGTTTTAGACACCTTTAATGCAGTCTGCGATTAATTGCGGTGAGACAGGACATCACATAGCATATTTTATTTGGTGTGAAATCATTAATGTCGTTGCGTGCCACAATCACACGTCTGCATCATTTATACTCAAGCTGAATGCTGAAACTGCAATGAGTGTTTATGGATTAGGGAGGTGTTGTATGAATGTTTAACATCCTCAGAATATTATTATTGATTTTTGCTGTTTTGAGATCAAGGTTAGAATATGAATACATTATTTGTCTGCCTTAGAATATTGCCTGTGCAAACAAATCTAAAGCTGTATGCTCTTTGACATTACAGAAGGTTAAGATACTTACATCCTTCAAACGCACATGATATAATAAAGATATAAATAAAGATATTTAGAATGTATTACAATTAATTTCAATATATGATATGGGGCTAATACCATCATTTTGGAGCAATCAGTATATTAAAGCAATCAGTGTACAGTATTTAGGAGTTATAAAACTCCTCAGTTATAGGATAAAAAGTTATAGGTTTGCACAGCAATTTCTTGTTCATTTTATATAGTGTTAGTGAGTCAGTGAAAGAATACGTAGGCTTCAAATGGATTTATGAAGTGTACAGGTTTATCTGCACATAGAATTATAATGGGTGAAGATTGTGTGGAAACTAATGGCATAATGGCCTCTAGCACGATTAAGCCTAATATCAGTTGAAAGTTGTTATCCTCTTTATTTAAATATATAACTATGCAAGCAGCATATTAAACATTGAAATGGACATTGAAGTAGAGATGTTTAAGATGAATAACGAGCAGAAGTGAATAGCAGAAGTGTGACATTTTTAATTGCCCGCCTTTGAAGAAACTCAGCGCAGGATCACATCCCGCGATATTGGATAACCATTACTAACAATCATCATCATATTCCACATTTTTCTGAAAGATGACCTCATGTAATGCTTTAAAACAAATTATTTTGCTTTTAGTATTATTGTGCTAGTGGCCTCGCCCAAACCCCACAGTCACACAGTCTGACTCTCGTTAGAGCCACTGCTCCTGAGGGGAGAAGAATTAAGCCTGCAGTAACGTCCCAGGTGTCTGTATTGACTAATGGCCCAGCAGTGTATGTCATTACTCACCATGCTTATGAATGGTAAAATATAGAACAGCTTACAGATAACAGATATTCACTTACTTATATCTGCTTGATTTATTTTTAGAATGCCTGTGACAGCGATCAATCCTGACACTATGCTATATTTTCTCTGAAATGCAAATGAATGCCTCAAATGAAGGCTACTGAATAAAAACAGGCCAGGATAAGATATAGAGAAGCAAGCTAGAAATTGAGCCTGATTTGGAACATGATCCATACAAAGTCTGCAAGGAAAATATGCTTTCTTCTGCTTTACAGGCATGGTTATTCCGAAAAAGACTCATGACAAATAAATACATTAACATTTAACCTGTATTGCTTTTTTTGTTGTTTCTTTTTTTACTTTATTTCGCTACACGTCTCAAACCTCATTTCATTTGATATGCTCATATGAATGCATCTTGTAGTAATGTCCTTGCCCGTACTTTCACATTTCTAACCCCACAGACTGATCTCATGCAGATAGTAATGTTATTTTCATTCAAAAGAAATTACATCACCCCTCCAGATTTCAGCCACTGACTCCAGCTTTCAGCCTCTGATAATGGCTCAGTACAGTCACAGAGAGTGCTTTACTCCATGTAGAGATGCACAGTACAATACATGATAAAAAGATAATGCCTCAACTGAGATGATACATTTGTTTCCTGATTGTAGTTGGTTTTGATTTTGAGGTCTTTTGAAATCGGTATCCTCTGTAAGTCCCTCTGATTCTTGAATAGACCAGATTAGAGAGATTATGAGTATTGAGGGACCGCAGTTCTTGGTTACATTACACAGTTACGTCTTGCTCCTCTAAGCCTCTGACCAGCTCTAAGTGCCAAACACAGCACACACCTACACACTGCTTCGGAAAATGTAGCAGGATGAAATCTAGGATGGATCTACTGTCACGTAATGTAGTCAGCAAGGGTAATGCTTTCTGTAAGAGCAGATTGAAGTTTGATTGTTAAGACTTCTATCTAACTGCCTTCCATGGCTGGGTCTCTTACAGTATGGTAGCCGATTAAAACCCTGCTACCCTTCCAAACAAAATATTTATGCCAGAAGTGTGCAGTGTGCAGTTTATAGTAGACTAAAGTGGGCGTGTATGTCTGTGTGTCTGTCTGTGTTAGTATATATTATTCTCTATGCTAAGGAGCATGATGGAGTTTTCAATCTAAAAATTGCCATCGCTTTTTATCATATTTGAACAAATGTTATTATGAAGGTGTAATTGCATGGTCATGGCTCTCTCATTACTTTCTCTTCTTTTGCCTGTTGTGTGTTGTGTGTGTCCTCAGAAGTATCGCCAGTGCATGGCTGGTCTCCTGGCCCCGCCTTATGGTGCTATGGAGAGTGGAGCCAGTGCTGACAGTAAGTCTACTCTCTCTTTTAGAAATTTTGAAGTGTTGTTATATAATAAAAGTAAAATAATAAATATAAAAAAATATGGTTCTATCATTTTTACTCTCTCTCTGTATATATCTATCTATATATAGTATGATACACACACTTAGCTTTGTTCACTAATACAAAAGGCAACTATGAAAGATCACATATGGAATTATGTAGTAAACGACCCTGGACAGCTTGACACACTCACTTGTCACCTAGAATGGTTTTCAATTCACAGGTGTGCCTTGTCACGAGTTAATTTGTGACATTTCTTGCCTTCTTAATGTGCATTAGACCATCCGTTTTCTTGTTCATGGGAAGGTGGGATCAGTGCTACTACAACTACTGTAAAAATGTATATTATGGCAAAAAACTCAGTTAAATAAATAGAAAAGACTGACAAATCTCAAGAACTCTGAAGGTATCCCCATGTGGAGTTGCCAAAGCCATCAAACTCTATGATGAAACTGGCTCTTGTGCGGACTGGCCCAGGAAACGAAGACCAAGACCTAACTCTCCTGCAAAGAAGTAGCTTATTAGAATGACCAGCCTCAGAAACCACCGATTTACAGCCACTCAGAATAAAGTAAATGCTAATGTAAAAGCACATAACAGCTTTTTGGAGTTCAAGCAGGAGACATACTTCAGCATGCACTGTTCAGAGGAGACTGTGTGAGTCAGGCCATCGTGGTCGAATTGCAGCAAAGAAGCCATTACTTCGGAAAAACAACGAGCAGAAGAGACTCGCTTACCCCAAGAAACACAAAAAAATGGAATATAGATCAGTGTAAAACTGTCCTTTGGTCTGATGATTCCAGATTTGTCAAGTCTTCATTAGATGTAGAGAGAGTAAACAGACGGTTCCTGAATTTGTGGTTCCCACTGTGAAGCATGGTGGAGGAGGTGTGATACTGTGGAGATGCTTTGGTGGTGACACTTTTGGCGCAAGTCAAAGTTAAGGGCACACTTAACCAGCATGGAAACTACAGGGTTTTGCAGATAGATGCCATCCCATCTGGTTTGCACTAAGTGGGACCATTTTTTGGACACCTAAGATTTCTTCCACACAACAATGCACTGTACTGTACCGAGCTCTGACGAACTTCCTAATGAAGGTCCATTGATATTCTTCAGACTGCGGCTTGGGATCAAATGTGGGAAATCCTCCTTACTCTCCTGACTCGAGTCACTTTTAACTTCAGTCATTCTCCTTTTCTTTTCATTGCATTTTTCCAAAGGAGTTTTCAGAGAAATCATTTTGACAACGTGTCAAAGTATCTTAATGAATCCTAAATAAATACATCAAAGAAAAACCTATAAACAAAGAAAAATCCTCTGGCAAGGGGTGCATTTTTGCCTCAAATGCAAAGATGATCAGAATAGAAGGTGGACATGTTATTATCTTGCACACAGAAATACTTTAGATGTTTTTTATAGTCTACATAAAGAGGTTGTTCTTTGTGAAAGATAAGAGGGATGGATGATCTAAATGGACTGTTTGTCCTGAAGGAGTAGTGCTTACCGTTGTAACCTTAAGTGAAATCTCTTTTCCTGACCTCCCTCAGGATGTGCCTCTACAGATTACACACATCCTCACACACACCCACACGCCCCCCCCCCCCACACACACACACACTCAACATGAATTCCCAGCAGCTGCATCTTTGTCGTGACGTAATAAAGAGCTATCCTTTACATTGTTGCTAGTCTTATTTATCAGTCCTATTTCGGCTGTTATGTCGGACAGTTAAAAGTAGTGAGGGATCTACAGTATGTGGCTGTGTAGGATATATGGTTGTTGTACAAGTGAATTGTCTTTATGCCTTTTGTAAGTTCAGTTGCTTTTTTATCTGTTTAGGAATGCCTGATAAAGAGAATCTGGGTAACTCTCTTGGATCAATGACCAGACACCTGCATAAGGTATGAACATACATACATGAGTTCAGTACTTAATACATTTACAATAAAACAAATTACAATAAAATATAGAATCCCTTGGAAGCAGAGTCATTCTTCATTCTCCTAAAATATGTGATTTTTAAAATATTTTCCAGATCGTAAATAATGCAGTGCGCAGATATATCGAATCAAGAGCCTCTTATTGTACGATACAGTATGTTACACCATATTGTTACATCCCTATATGATGCATACCTGACAGAATTTGGAGAGAAGCTTTGTACATAATGCATAATGCATAATTGGAGATGGCAGAGTGTTAAAAATGCAGTGTGCTGGCATGTGAACAGGACATGGCTATGGGGGAGAAACAGTTCCTCTTTGGCTCCCAGAGACAGAAGGGGATCTCCTGCAGCTCAGCCCCTGCTGATAGTGCCTGCAGAGTCTCTGTTCCCGCTGTTACATGCGAAATGCAACCTTTTCCTGAATGGGAAAACCTTTGACACATGTTGTGCACTTTACCAGTTAACACAACAGTAAAGCTCATACAATGTGCCAGTATACATTTTCATAAAGTGTCACTTTGACTTCATAAAATCCAAATGGAGCAATTCCTCAGATTATCTTTATGTTTAAAATTCAGGTAATGGCAGACATTTTTTAAGAATATCTTTCTGATCATACTGTATGAAGGTTGAACGTTGTTGACACTAACAGTGTAAAATGTCCAACATTTAAACCTATTAGACCTAACATGGCGAGCACAATTCAAGGATGGTTCTTATTTAATGAAATAATATTATAAAATACGATAGTTTTACAAACTATATTTTTGCAAATATGTGTTTTTTTGTTTTTTACAAATCACTGTTGACTGCAGACCTTTTTGTGTCAACTACACCAACACTTAGAAGAAAAGGTCAGCTCTGTAACCCTCACGGAGTGTTCTGTCCCTCTGTCCCCTAAGACCTGTTGCTGGATTTTCTGTCAAAGCTTACAACAGAGTGTATCTCAGTCTGAACATTAGGAACCCTAAACTGCACAAAGAATCCATTGAAGGAGCATGCTTCTAAGGGTGTATTTTAGGAACATGAAAATTTAATTACTGCTTAATTATGTTTGGTACCAGGTTACTTATTATTTATTTATTTAAGCCACAAAACATTGCAATGCTTGATTGAGCACAGAAGTGGACTTGTTTTTGAACAATGTTTCTAATGGATTAAGCTCACACAATCACTGTAACTGCTGAATAACAGGATAATAAAACATCATTAAAATCAGTAGATATTGTAATGTACTAATGCAGTTAATAATTGCAATCAGAGTACCTTGTCTGTGTTATAGTTTATGTACAGTTTGTGTAGTTTATGTGCCCTTCCATTCAAATCAGGATTTTTCTCTTTTTAAAGGACAAAACTGAGAAGCATTCAGACAACAAAAAGTTTACAGTGAGAAGTTTGTTGCTAAAATTAATTGTGATTTCCAGATTGTAGCTCTTAGTTTGTACTATAATCTGTAATAGAAAGAGAAAAATTCAAATAATATTATTTTAACCTGAAACGTAGTGGCTTTTTAAATATAGTTTTCATGTCATTTTTGATCTGGCCGATTAATAGAAGAAGAAGAATTAATATATCACAAAAAACAGAAAGATACAGTACACACAAAGACACAGACACACACACAAGGTTGACCTCGGGTCCCAATAGATATGCAGTTGTCCATGCCTAGGACATTGCCTCAAGGTTCTACATCTTTATCATAATAGTTGTCAAACAAATGAAGAGAAAACTGGAGAAAACTAGAAAAGAATGGATCCATCTATCCAAGTTTTACAGAAAACCTCCAGATTTGTAGAAGATTTTCTACCACATGTAGATTTTCTCTTACCTGTCTGAAGGCCTATGTAGGGTAGGTAATATTAGTGGGTATGTAGCTAAACTCTGTGTCCTGAGGACAGGCTACATCTAGTGTGTTTGTCACATCTGATAATTTCTTCATATCTTATTAACTTAATCAATAGTTGCTGAAGTGGGAGATCACAGTGGTTGGTACAGTTTTAAAGAACAAGCCCCTCTATACTCCTTGCATCAAAGGATCGAGCAAAGTTTGCCTTCATCGCCACCACCACTCTAGTTTCTTACCCACCAAAGGGTAAAATAATGTCTGAGATGTCTGAATGATCGTGAGGTCAAGAAGTCAGCCATCATACTGGAGTATAATCACAATAAAGGAGGCAAGAACAAATCTGGAGAAGGAACTTACAGGTGGATGAAGGATGACTGATCACTCACCCGTGTGATATGGAACGAGACCGCCCCTACCCTGCTTGTTAAGCAGAACAAGAGAGAGCTATTACTTTAAGCGGAGCAGCCTTTGGAACTCTTGTGAAAGCTTTTGAGGTAGTTGTGAGGAAGTTGATTCTCATTCTGATTCACCTGATTAATCACTTCCATAAAGTAAGACAGTTTTACAAAAACATGTAGTGAATAAATCTGCAGAGTCCATGCACACACAAGCATATTGTTTTACATGTCCTAATTAGAGCTAATGGAGTAATTTGATGTTTTTATGATCTTATTTTATCCTTATTTTTTATTCATTTGCTTTTTAGGTGGGCACAATGGTTAAAAATGGACTAGTATGTGCTATGACTTTCTTATGCCAAATGAATGAATCTCTTGCTAAAAAAAACAATACATATACCTAATATATATTTATCTATAATAATAATAATAATAATTATAATAATAACCTCTACTTTAGTACATAAAATAACTGATGCATATACCTATATATTAGCTTTATCTATAAATAAATAAATTAATTAATTAATAATAATAATAAAAATCTCTACTTTAGTAAATAAAATAATCAATGCATATACCTATATATTAGCTTTATCTATAATAATAATAATAAAAATGTCTACTTTAGTAAATAAATAAAAAATATGCACATACCTATACATAAGCTTTATCTATAATGTTATATATGTAATAATAATAATAATAATAATAATAATAATAAACTCTATTTTAGTAAATAAAACTATTATGACAGGTTTGTAATAATAAAAAAGGTGTGTCCTGATTATAGCAGTCTTTGTGCACTGTCAGGATGAAATTCACGGATATTCACAAAGTTTGTGACGAGTGACACGTTGTTTCTTCATCTTTCCCCCCGTTTCAACCTCTTTTTGTATTTTTCATTTTTTTCTGTTTACTACGTCATGTTTTATCAGTGTCTTCCAGCATGTCTTTACATTTTGTTTTCCAGAAATCATTTGTTGAAACCATTCCCAAACTTCACCCCAAAACCATGGCACAGGTACTTAGTCCATCCCCTCATCAGACTGACGGTTGTGTAAGCCTATCACTGTGGAGAAACCTACCATTCCGTGTGGTGATAGAGATGTTAATGGATTTGCAGGTTCCATCTGAGAAGATCATGAGAGCGGGTAAAGTGCTAAGGAACGCTATCCTGACACAAGCACCTCACATGATTCGAGACAGGAAGTACCATCTAAAGACTTACAAGTAAGCATCCGAGGAGCAGGGACATTCCTGTCTAATAGACTAATGCTGTTTGACACATTCACAGAGGCATTTTGTTACAGCTCAGTCTATGAAAGGTGCTTTGTGTGTGTGTGTGTGTGTGTGTGTGTGTGTGTGTGTGTGTGTGTGTGTGTGTGTGTGTGTGTGTGTGCGTGTGTGTGTGTGTGTGTGTGTGTGCAGGCGGTGTTGTGTAGGCACAGAGCTGGTTGACTGGCAGATGCAGCAGAGTTCCTGTGTGCACACGCGGGTTCAGGCTGTCGGGATGTGGCAGGTGTTGCTGGAGGAGGGGGTACTTAACCACGGTCAGTTACAGTGTCAAAACTCTTGCACATCATATTTTAATATTTATCTCAGTATTCTCTTTTTGACTATCCTTTGAACTTGCCAAATTTTGTGCGATAGTGTTTGTAGCCATAAACATCAGTTGCAGGTTTGGTGAAAAAGGCAGAACTCTCACAAAGAACAGCATCTGATGTCCAGTGTAAAATATGTTAATGGATAACATTTTTTTTTCACTGTACTGTAGTATTCTAGTGAAACATGTGAAGTTAGACCAGGATTTTTCAGGAAATGTAGATAACCCTGCCAGGAGGTTAAGGCTGTGTTGTCCATTCAGTACATACAGTAGCAAGATAATGATCCTAAACCTACAACACCAGGCAAAAAAAAAACATTTCCTGAACAAGTCCTGAGCCACCCAACATTTCTTTATATTTTACACAGTATTGTATGTTCAGTCAGCCTAAGAATTTACAGGAGCTTGATATTATATTCAGCTTTAAAGCCTTTACAGAAAGAGGCTTACTGCTGTTATTCTGTCTGGAAGATTGCGGAGGGTGTGGGAGCAGGAGGAATTTAAAAACCATTTTTTTCAAAACCAAACATTTGTTGTATTTAAATCCAATGTTAGTGAGAGTTACAGCTGAAGCCATCACGATTTTTAATCCTGTTGTTGCAACAGCCATCTGTGGCTGGGAGAGTAAAGTTGTCCGTGCTGTATGGGTGGAGGAGATGGCATACTCTGCCCTGTCAGTAACACTAGCCACTTCTCACTAACTAGTCACAGTGACACTTACCAGTCCTGGCTGTCATATATGTGAAAGAGGCTGGGTCGCGCTTCCCTCCGAGTGTGTTACGCTACCCCGTGATGACGCATGAATAGCAGTTGGTCAAGACTTAATTAGGGAGAAAATGGGAGAAAGCTTAAATATCACCACTAATCACCTGGATGAATTATATTTAATAATATACTACAGGTTTTTTGAATGATATTATATCATATATGTTTGTGGTATATTTTTGGCCACTATCAGATCTTGTTATACACTATCACAGGTAATTACAGTCTAATCACACGTTTGTTTGTGTGTGAAAGAGCTGTATGACTGGAACTGAGCTGATGTTCCACTTGCTGAATGAGGCAGGCGTAATTTAAAGGCTTTGTCGCTCTCTGTGGGCACGCACTTGGCACACGCTCAAGTCCAGAGCTAGCACTGGCTTGCTTGCTGCGTGCGAGGAATCCTAATTAAACCTTTATTTCCTTTTTGTGTAAATCAGCGGAACACACCATGAGCACAACGTATGTTATGTTGCTGTCTGGTGAATGCGTGTGTGTGTGTGTGTGTGTGTGTACACTAATGCCATAATGTATAATGGTGCAGTTGATCAGGAGCTGAATTTCCAGGATAAGTACCTCTTCTATCGCTTCCTGGACGACGAGCAGGATGATGCACCACTCCCTAGTGAAGAGGAAAAGAAAGAGAGTGAAGAGGAACTACAGGACACCCTCCTTTTCCTGTCTCAAATGGGCCCTGATGCCCACATGCGCATGATCCTTCGAAAACAGTACGTCCCCGCCACAGAAATAGGAATGACCTCTAGAGCTGTACTGTCATTGTCTTTGAATAGACCTGCTGTAAAATTGAACTGATTAATACAGACTCTTGACTGGGCCAACTTCCTGCTTAGATGTTTGTAAAATAGTGCTGATTAGACATGGGTTGAGTAACATACAGTAAATCACTACAGGAAATGATATTTTAAGATTAAGAGGAAAAACACTTATAGTGGAGCCAAAAGTGTATTGTTCATTGGTTTTGTCTTTTGTGATATATTCTTTATGCTAATTCTAGTAACGATGCTTACATACCTCATTTTCCTCTTTTTGTCCAGGCCTGGCCAGAGGACAGTAGATGACTTAGAGATTATTTATGAGGAACTGCTACATATTAAAGCCTTATCTCACCTTTCTACGACAGTAAGTGTGTATGCTGCAGTAGTAAATGAAATTAATGTGTCTCTGGTCTCCCTGTGAGTGGGGAGCCGGGTCACACAGTAATACAATATAACCTTTAAAGGAGAACGTCATCAGACTGCATCACATCGTACTGTTGACAACTGTATAGTTACAAAAGAATTAAGTAAGCAGAATAATTAATTAATAATTTTCACAAAATAACTGTTTGGGAAAATATGACATGGGTAAGTACATAGATACAGGTTATGAAAAAGTTTTCTTGATGTTTTTTTTTTTTTCCCAGGTTAAACGGGAGTTAGCAGGTGTCCTCATTTTTGAGTCCCATGCAAAAGCAGGAACAGTATGTGAGTAGCTAAAATGCATGTGTTTAAGCAAAACTCGCTCGCATCCTTTATTAGATTATTGTTTCAGTAATTAAATACTGAAATTATATCTATGTAACAGTCTTGTTTTTTTTCTTCTGTATTTATTTTTTATTCTTTCACTGTCAGTGTTTAATCAGGGAGAGGAAGGAACATCGTGGTATATCATCTTAAAGGGTTCGGTTAATGTGGTCATTTATGGCAAGGTGAGATCTGTCATCATTATAATTACATTATTCCTTTTCTAACCATTCTAGTCATTAATCATTTTTAGGGATTGCTGTATACTGGCTGTTGGTTTGATTTTTGTGGATGGTTAATAAATCCTGAAATGACATGTTGGCCTTGTCAGTGACGATGGTGTGATATTGGTGGGGTGTGACTCCGTATTTTGTGTATGTGTTTGTAGGGTGTGGTTTGCACACTGCACGAGGGGGATGATTTTGGGAAGCTTGCTCTGGTTAATGATGCACCGCGTGCAGCCTCTATCGTCCTGCGGGAGGACAATTGCCACTTCCTGAGGGTGGACAAAGAGGATTTTAACAGGATCCTCAGGGTGAGAGCATAAATAAAATATTATTTATGTGCATGTAATGTGCTCTTTAGTTTATTGTGGTACTTTAATTAGTTCCTATTGCTCAATAATCACTTTTGGGTGAATGTCTTTATCTTTTTTCTTTTTCCGGTTCTTTCTTCCCCCATTTACGTGTGATTTGCAGTCTGTTGATTCTGACACAGGAAAATCCTCTCGGCTTAGACAATAGGAGGCTCGACTCAGGAAAAGCAAAGCAATGTCTAACCGGATACTGTCTGCTAGAGTGTGTGCGTGTGTGAGTGTGTATTGCCGTGTTTTATATATGTGTGTAAATAAATACAAATACAATGCACTGACTCGGATTCCAGCTAAGAATTTACTCGGATGCTCTGGTTTCATTTGTTTCTGGCTAGTTTACTGCTCAGATAAGGTCTCCCTCTGTTGGTCATTTTGAATATTGCAGCAACATTTTCTATGTTACTACAAACTTAATGGAAAATGTTGAGGAATTTTGTACTCTAAAAAATGCATTTGTGTATGTTTGTGTGTGTCTGTGTATGCGTGTGTATGCGTGTGTGTGTGTGTCTGTGTATGCATGTGTGTGTGTGTGTGTGTGTGTGTGTGTTTGTGTGCAGTAGATCCGAGGATCAGTTAATTTGCTGACTACACTTCTGTCTCGTATTATTGCTAATCCAGCATGCTGACCCCTCCATTCAGCATTCTGTGTGCGTGTGTGTGTGTGTATGTGTGTGTGTGTGTGTGTGTGTGTGTATGTGTGTGTATGGGTGTGGGCTTCTCCTGCTGTGTCTGTATATTGCCGGGAACCAGTAATTCTTTTTATTTTTATTGTTAAAATAAGGTCAGTGTGTGTTTGTGTGTTTTTGCAGGATGTAGAGGCAAACACAGTGCGTTTGAAGGAACATGAAGCAGATGTTTTAGTTCTTGAAAAGAGCAACATCAGATGCTCCAGCCATGCAGGCTCCTCACCACTCAAGTATGACCCCATCGCTTCCTCTTTATCTCAGGCTCTGAGATTTTTTCTCCTGCTCTTTGTTTGTTAATGATTCATCCATGATGTGGGTGCATCTGTTATTTATCTGTCGGATATCAGCAGTGCTTACCTTTTGAGTATGTTAAACGTTTATTTAATATTGTGTGCTGTAGGTACACTGTGATGTCCGGAACCCCAGAGAAGATTCTCGAACACTTCCTAGAGACCATGAAACTAGATTCCAAGTTTACAGAGTCAGGTACTTCAATCAGAAATTAGGAATAAAATTAATTGAAAGCTATGTGCTGGTATAGAAAGCGAATCTTTGGATGTTGTGGTGGGGGTGTGATGTAGCCTGAGGTAACTGAGGTGGATGTTTTTATACCACAGCAAGGTTCCGACTTTTATGACATCATACATTTCTGTTATATCATTAATATACAGTAATACAACACCTACTGTGTAAATCAAGTTACCCCTTTTTATCAGTACACTGGTGTTTTATTTTACCATCAGAATGGAAATCAACTTTTTGTAAAATTGGATAATAATTATACATAAATAACAATTTTATCACCACAAGTCTGATGTAAAATTAGTCAGAACCCTGTTGGGTTCTGTGTGTGGAGCATTGTGACTGTGTTAGTTTCTGGTAAGCAGGGTGATGGGAAAAGTGTAGGCTGTGTGCCCCCTGCTGGACAAACAATTTACACCTCTACATAATAACATTGGAACAGAGATACAACAGCCAGCAGTTCAAACTTTTTTAATGTAAAACATTTTATAACATTCACAACAAGAATCAGTTCCTTCGTAGCAAACGGAATTACAAATATAACAGCGCTGTGGTATAAGATAAAGTCTGCAACATAAGAATCAAGGGTACTTTATTACTACAGTAACCTTCATTTGGAAAATGCATGTGTATGGTAGTTATGGCAGTTTATTTCAAATAAACAAAAAACAAATGCACAAACGCGGTATATTAGGACTTTTACAGTATGGTACATATACTTACAGTAGTCTATACTTGGTATACTTGGTTGTCTATACAGCAATTGGGCTGTGTTGCCCAGTACTGATAGAAGAATAAAAAGCCTTGACTGTGTGTCTGATCATGAGATAGATAGAGATAAAGTCTTACACAAGCTTTTCTCTTTTATTCTTATCTAGCTTTAAATCTGTAGCAATCTAGCAACTGTCCTCAAGTGTTTTAAAGGATAATTGCATACATGATCATTGCTGCCCTTAAACATTCATTATAAGTGAATATCAACTTTCTAACTCTTTTTTGTCAATTTAGAGAATTGTGTAGAAATTCCTGTCTGACATCAATCACTCTCAGTACAGTCAGTAAAAATTGGAAAGAAAATGCATGAACTCTTTTAGACTAAATTTTCCAATATAGTTAGCTAATTTCTTTTAGTGAATTTTATCTTGACCAATAGATCAACACCTCAAATCAAAACCTAATGAAGCAAGGTTCATCATTACAATTAACAGATCAATTGTTTGCTATATCCCACAGCATTTTCCCTTTGAGACTGAAACGAGAGCGGTTGAGAGAAGGATGAGTAAGAGAGTCCAAACTGGACATGTCTATATTTAGTACTAAACACAACCACTGATCTAATGCAGGCCATGCCATGTGCGTAGTGTTCAGGGGTCTGGCCTGACATTTATTAGACATGCTGAAATGCGATAGGCATCTTTTTTTCTTCCGCTCTCACTGTTTTTCCATTTGTCTGTGTTTCCTAACCTGTCTTTTACTCTTTCTGTCTCTCGGCAGATCCACCGCTGGATGACTTTGTGCTTATGCACTGTGTATTTATTCCCAATAAGCAACTGTGTCCACTTCTCATGGCGCAATATCCTTTACCTCTATAACTTTTACCCTCTTTTGCTTCTTCGTTACTGCTTTTGTGCCTTTCTGAAATTCCTCCTACTGTATTTTATAATTTTATTATTCTGTAACATATATTGGACTGTTCTTTTCAACTAAACGTTGCGATGCATGGTGTCTCAAAATTTCTGAGAGTTTCTCAGCAGCCGTATTCCAGGTACGGTGCTGTGTTGTAGATTTTGTCCTTAACCTCAGTGAACCTACCAGGCGCAGTCGTCTCAGGGCAGTGATCAGGAGAGGCTGGACTACGCTCTGAATAACAAGCGCAGAGTCATTCGTCTGGTGCTGCAGTGGGCTGCTATTAACACCCCCTACCTGCAGGAGGAGGAGAGCTCTCTAGCCTTCCTGCAGGTCTCCTTCAACACATAAACACCAAGGGCAATGCTTCAGTTCAGTTTACACTCACAAATCTGAATAGAGTATCATGCATCAGTTTTAGTAAATATGTCTCTATTATACTGAAGTGCAACATTTAGATTGTCATTACATTTATATCACTGGATTGAAATATAATATGATGACATTCCATTTCCTGCTGTTTTTCCATAAAAATTAATTATAATAGTTGGGTACAAAAGTTTGCACATCCTTACTTTAATAAGATAAAAGCCACCAAGTCATTTCAAAGTTTATGTAATTGTCAGAAGTATGAGTAATCATTAGAGCTATTTTGATTGTTTGAATAATTATTAAGAGTGGAACAATCAAAATTGTATTTCCTTTTAGATAATATGTGACCACTTGTGACTAATGGCTTTTTAATGTCTTGTGCTATTTGTTTTGGATTTTTAAGAGTCTCTTAGGCGCTCCCCCCCCCACCCCCATCCCCCCAAGCTAATTCTTTCCATTCTGTGTAAGTGCTCTTATCTGTGTGTGTCCCCCCCCTTCATTTCTGAATTAGAGTTTTCAGTGCTGATAATGACTCCTCTACAGTTCTAGCTTTTTACACCTTTCCTCGTCCTTGAAAGGTCTGTTTTTCTTTTTATGAGCTTTGTCAACGCTGTGTTCTTCTGATTCCAATGACTTTACTGCTCTTGGCAAATTGCTTGGAGTTGTATGCCTGTTTAAACTTATATGACTTAAAGAAAGCATGCTGACAATTCTGTGTCATTCAAAAAATGAACTTGTGCAAATCAAGAGAAATTCAAATCCGATTCAGTGAACAGAAAAATTCAAAATAGATTAACCAGAAACCAAATGCAAACTTTTGCACACAGCTCACAGTAGATCTTTGCACACAGTAGATTTAAGATGACTGGGAATGAATTATAGTTGCGTGATACTGAGTATATTTTTTATTTGTGGTGTAGGATTTTTACATGTCAGTATCTGAAGATGCCAAAATTATTCCTGCACTCAAAGATCAGCTGCCTGAGCTGGAAACTGTCCTCAAACAGAAGTGAGATTTACACTTTTCCTAGTTGATCAGGTTGATCAGGTAAATATTTTTAAACAGCTAATCAGAAAGAATTCTTTCTTTTTGGTTTTCAGTTCAGATGATGCTAATCCCACTCAGAAGAAGGTAAGGAACAATCAGATGTTTGTGAAAGAACAGAGCAATGCACATTGTAACCTGCTGTTTTAGTAGTGTGGGTAATAAGTAAGTTTATGTTTAATCCCTCTGCTTCCAGCACAAAGTGCTCCTTCGCCAGTTCAGCATGGGAGATGAGAAACTGCAAAAACGGCAGCCAATCAAAAGCACAGATGAGAGTAAGTAGCCATGGATTTAATTCTTATTTCAAATTGACATGGCAGCAGGGGATTTACCCTGCCCTATATAGACATATTTTTAGTTTAAAAAATGGAAAGGCATATATTTATGGCATACTCATACATTTTTAATTCTTACATTTATAAACTTAATGCAGTAGCTTGCACATTATGTCAGTTTAAAACCCATATATGATCAAGAGAATTTAGTAAAAGTAAAACACTGTGTAACCATGCAATGGATTGGCACTGCGTCTGGGTGTACCCCGCCTCGTTCCCTAGGTCTATGTCTCCTGGGATAGGCTCTAGACCCCCCGCAACTCTGAATACAGGATAAAGCAGCATAGACGATGAGTGAGTGAGAGTAAAACACTGTATATATATGTTTGATCATTAAAGCAAAATATTTTTACATTTTTCAAGCTTTCAGGTTTCACTGTGATTTTGATCTTATGTGTGTTTTACATTGACATAATGTACAAGCTACTACACTAAGTTTATAAATGTAAGATTTAAATGATTACACCATAATCCAGCGATTTGTTAACTATCTTTTTTTCTGTTAACATTAATTTTTTGTTTACTTGGTGGTGCACTTTTGCTGAAATACTGCCCGTAATTTCAATTACCTTGATGTACTATCTGTACTGCCAGGCCCCCAAAAAATGCCATTTCAGAAGGGTCAAATTATTGGTCTGCAGCAAGCAAGGAAAACAACTAAGGAGATTTGAAATTTTGGGAAACTGGGATAAGAACCCTTGAACGCAGAGAAGCAAGTATGGCAGCTAATGCGTTTGGACAACTTGTGATCAAATTGTAATCTGGGATGCTCAAAAATCTTACCAGTCAATTAAATGTACCTGAGACAACTGATGCTTTTTTAAAGACTGTAAGATGTATTGACTGACCAAAAATGACTTTAGTTTTGTTTCCTGTTGCTTACTGCTTATTGCAGTTTAAAAAAGTTTAATTGTATGGTATCATCGCTTTACAAAATTAGTTTGCATGTCTATTAGATGTTTGCCTAATACTGTACATATTGGCCAGGAAAAAACAACAACAATATTTTAATATAAACAAGTCTGACAGTCAAAGAAAAACAGAATATTTTCCATCTGGTCAGCCAGTTGGTTAGGTCAATTCAGTTAAATTCAGAAACAAATGTAGTGAAATCTCATTTATATTACATCAATATCAAATTCTAGCATCCCCACATTGTTGCTGCAACTGAAAGAAGCAGCACTGTCCCATATCATAAATACCACGTTAACCCCTCGATTGTAGAGTGAGAAATGTCAAATAGCAGATGGTAATTAAACACAAATCGTTTTCTCCTTGTTAAAGCTGATATATTCAGAATATCACACTCGTTATTCGATTGTCCATGCATTTAAACTTTTCGATGTTTTTTTGTTTGTTTGTTTGTTTGTTTTTTTGCTTGCAGTTTTGTTCAAGGTGTACTGTAGCGACCATACATACACCACCATCCGAGTGCCTGTGTCTGCCTCTGTCAGAGAGGTTGTGTCTGCTGTGTCAGATAAACTGGGCTCACAGGAAGACCTTCTCCTGGTTCACCTCAGCTCAGCTGGTGGTGAGAACATACACACCCACATCAATGCACAGTCTAGTTCTTTTTTTTCCCACTTTGGGAATAGATTCACCTCACCTCTGAAAAGAAAATGTTTATTTAAACTTGGTAAGTGCTTCATTATACCACTTTAATTTCCAAGTGTATTTGATGAATGGCTATGTTAATGCTCTCTAAGTGTGTGACCTCTGGCTGCTTGCCATGCGAATGCTTTATTTTCAGCAGCGCATCACTGTCGCTGCATTATATAAAATTCTGCGCTCCACTGTGGCTGCCGGAGAGGAGACAGGCTTTTCTATTATGGCCTAATACTGACCTTTATAAACACAGCACACACAAACACATACACACACACACACACACACACACATGTGGGTGCACACGCACGGATCTGCAAATTTGCTACTTTTTCCTATGGTATAGATTCATTATTTTAATTGGATACTTTCTGATAAAGATGTTGAAGCCACACCTGGTTGTAGCGAATGTATGCTGTCCACACCTGGTTGCTACATGGATGTATTACAGCATAGCTGTCGTATTTAGAGGTTTGGGAAGATAAAGAGGAGAGCTCAGGGTATTATAGAACCCCTCAGCAACCCCTCTGTTATGGCAACCAGGCAAGAGAACACACACTCCTCGGCTCTGCTTCAGGAAAAGTGTGCGAGTGCTCCAAAACAATAATAACACACTATTTTTAGCCCCGAAACCATGAACAGGGATTTTTGGCATCACTGATGATGATAGATGTAGTCACTGAGTGGACATAGGGCTGTGTGAAATCTATTGAGCTTTTTTTATGTCTGGGTTTTGATCAATTACCAGTAAGCCACATTGTTATGTCTCCTTCTTCTTGTTCTTCTTGTTCTGATTATTTTACTTAAATCAATTGTATTTTCGGCGGCATGATGGTCTCCTGGTACAGGCTCCAAGCCCCACTTGGAGGAACCGTATAGATGACGACGAGACAACAACAACAATTGTATTTATTTTATTTATTTATTTATTTTTATTTATTTTTTTCAGATAAAGTGGTGCTGAAACCCAATGAAGTGTCGATCTTCTCCTCCCTCAGTATTAACGGCCGTTTGTTTGTCTGCTCCAGGGAACAGATTAACACTTTGGTAAATGAAACCCAAAACTCATACACAGACACCTACATGTTCATACACAGACACACACATGTGTATTATTACAATTATTTATTTATTTATTTGTTTATCTTTGGCAGATTTTTTTTGTCTAACAGACCTAGGATTTCCTATAAGAATGACAGTGATTAAGTGGCAGCAGAATTTTCTATAAAGCTGTAAAGAAATTAAATTTTACCTGCATTTGCATGCTTGACTGACTCGTTGAAGATTAATCGTCTTGATCAAGAACTCAAATGTGACAGTTTGTCAGTTCTGGAATTTGAACTCTCAGTGGCTCAAAGACTCAACACTGAACCATGATTTCTATTAACCATTAATTCAACCACTTCTACCACTGAAGACACTATCACTTGCAGAAATCATTTCAGTGCTTTACTAGCCTAAATAAAATATGGGGCACCGATGTTGTTGATGTTATTAAAGGCCTCCTCGGCATGCAGTCTGAGCTGGGCTGTGGAGGTCTCCTCCATGACATTCAACTGGATTTGGGTTGTGGTGGTTGCCAAGTTGATGTCCATAGAGAGTTGGGCTTGCTCACTGGGGCAAGCATGCAAGCTGACACACCATTTATAGACCACTTCCTCCAATTTCCCTCCCACCCCTCACCCCCATTAAAAGAAATACGGTTATGTTCCAAAGATAGTACCCCCTCTTGAATTCTGAATGTGTCTATGTGTAAAAACATATTTTTTTCACAGTGCCATTGTTTATTTAACAAAATAAAATGTGGGCAATACCAAGTACCCGCTTCTACAGGGTTTTAAAAGGGTAAGTTAAAGCCAGGTGCTGCTAATCATTAACCCTTGATTAATCGATCATCAGACCTTAATAAAAGCAGACGTTTTAGCAATTTGTTGGTCTAGAGTATTCGGGTGTGTGTTAGCACAATGCCAAGAGGAAAAGACAAATAAATGGTTTTGGAGAATTAGTTGTTGCTGCACATTAATCTGGAAAAGGGTATAAAACCATTTCCAAACAATTTGGAGTTCAACATTCTACAATAAGCATGATTATTCACAAGTGGGAAGTCTTTGGAGGAGTGCACTGTGCAATGCTCAAAAATAATCCATTTGGACGGCCAGGAGGAAAGCCATTTTGTCTAAAAAGAAATCGGAAGCATGACTGAGGTTTGCCAAACTGCTTCTGGACAAACCACAATGCTTCTGGAAAAATGTCCTATGGACAGATGAGACCAAGGTGGAGCTGTTTGACTTTAAAACCCAGTGCCATTTGTAGTTAAATCCAAACAGTATTTCAGCAGAAACACCTTATACCCATTGTCACACACAGCTTGTGAGGGGTGATGATTTTGACTTTTTTGCAACCAAAGGACCTTTGCATCTTGCAGTCGTTTGAGTCGACTATGAAATTTTCTGTATACTAAAGTATTCTAGCGACAAGATGAATCTTGAAGAAGTTTTTTTTGAATGGGTTAGTCAACCCAATTGAAATGATGTGGTGGGACCTTACGGGGACTAAACATATGTTCTCAATTCTTAAATTCAGCAACCAGGTGCTTTGGGCATTCATGTGCCAGTGAACCAAGAAAGTACAAACCCAGGCCATTCCCTTTCTCCCAGCTTGGGATCTGTCAAGTTCTCCCAGTGAAACTAGCAATGGTGTAGGAGTGGAACTTCAATGCCATTGTTTGGGGCTGGGATGTTACTAGTGCTAGTGAATCTACGTTTAGTAAAATGCAGACAAAAAATCCAATAGCCAGCCGCATTAAACCGTGACTATAATGTAAACTGAAAACAATTGTTATGTCTCCTTCTTCTTGTTCTTCTTGTTCTAATTATTTTACTTAAATCAATTGTATTTTCGGCGACATGATGGTCTCCTGGTACAGGCTCCAAGCCCCACTTAACAACCAGGAACTTAAATAGATAAACCAATCAGAACATAATATAAAACAAGTGACATGCTGGGGATGCAGGGAGGTATAAAACAATACAATATAAAACAAGTATTTGTAGTGAAAACGTCTGCAAAGACCAACTTTTACAAGTGTACAGTTGTGCAAGCCTATTGCTATTGCTAGACCCTGAGTGATTATTATGCTTTACTGTGAGTGCAGACTCCACTACCAGAGCAAGAGGGACCATCTGCCGGCTCCATGTCCACCCTTGAGTTAATGAGCTCCAAAGAGGTGGCCTACCAGATGACCCTTTATGAGTGGGAACTCTTCAACTGTGTGCATGAGGTAAACATGCACACATTAATATTCATTTATCTGAAAAATATGTTACCCAGAGTGACTTAGAGAATATAATTCAAGCATATAGCTTTGACAAATGCCACATTCTACATGAGCTGTTTTCTTAATTATATATTATAAAATTCATAATAGGAAGAAGAGCATCTTAAAGTAGTTATTCACAGGATATAGTGAATGACATAGAGCAGGGGTCTCAAACTCAGTTCCTGGAGGGCCACAGCCCTACAGAGTTTTGTTCCAACCATAATTAAAAACACCTGATCCAACTAAACAGGTCATTAAGGCTTATTTGAAAACTACATGGTATGTATGTTGGAGCAGGGTTGGAACAAAACTCTGTAGGGCTGCGGCCCTCCAGGAACTGAGTTTGAGACCCCTGACATAGAGTGTAGGGTCAAACTAAAGGCAGTGTTACTATGTCTCTCTGTCTTTATGCCTCTCACTCATCAATGTAAAAACAAAATTATTTGATACATGAAACTGTACGACGTCCTTCGTCAGAGCTGATAAAATTCCCTTTGCTCTCTTTCAGCACGAATTAATTTACCACACATTTGGCCGGCAGCACTTTAAAAAGGCGACAACAAATCTAGATCTCTTTCTACGCCGGTTCAATGAGATCCAGCTGTGGGTAGTGACGGAGGTGTGCCTTTGCGCCACGCTCAGCAAACGTGTCCAGCTGCTCAAGAAATTCATCAAGATTGCTGCTCAGTGAGACTCAGTCTTGGAACTTTCATGAGTTTAACATTTCAAAAGAGTGAAACATACAGTTGATAAGGTTTATGATAATGAGTAGCATGCAAATTATTCTGTTCAGTATTGATATCACAGTAATTTATCAGAAGTAGTCTGCTTAGAAACTGAAACTGTTTCAAAGTTATTTTTTATAAAATGCTTTAGAAATATGAGGGTTGTTCAAGTCAAACTGGGACTTGTGAAATTTCTTGTGAATGAAGGTGTAAAATGATTGATATGTACAGTAAACTTTTACGATGAGACTATTAGCCGTAGCAAAACATTTAGATGGTGCAAACATTGTAAAGAATTTAGTTTAGTAAACATCAGTTTAGACAATGAGTATAGTCTATAGCAGTATAGACGATGAGTGAATGAGTGAGTGTTAAATAAATATAAACAGAACATAGTTCAATTAACTGTAGTTTTTATCTCATAACTGTATTTTGTTTTTCTGCACAAACAAAAGACCTGGTTTAACTTAACAACCCCTCATATCTGATGTCTAATATAATGTCTGTATTTATCGATCTCTGTCTCTTTATTAGCTGTAAAGAGTTTAGAAATCTGAACTCATTCTTTGCTATTATTATGGGATTGAGCAATCCAGCAGTCAGCCGACTCAATCAGACGTGGGAGGTAAGATTTTACATCATAATGATCATATAGATATAATCTTCCTCAGTAGAGTATATAATAGCAGTGTATGTGTGTTTTGTGTCTGTGAGATGCGCATGTTGTAAGAACTCATACACATTACTCCATGCTCTTTATAGAAACTTCCCAGCAAGTTTAAGAAAGTTTATGCAGAGTATGAAAACTTGATGGTGAGTTTAAGTCTTGCATGATTCAAATTATATATGGCAGGAGTAGCAAGCAGATTCCATCACTCATTCCCTTCATCCCATTCTCTCTCTCTCTCTCTTTTTGTGGATGTTTCAGGACCCCTCCAGGAACCACAGAGCATACCGCCTCACTGTGGCTAAGCTGGACCCTCCCATCATCCCCTTCATGCCGTTACTAATTAAAGGTGGGTACTGACAAATTAGGCTTGTCTTGTTTGTTTGATTTTTAAACACTTTTACTTCCAGTTTTTCAAAATCTGCAGTAAGCAACTCACTCACAGAGTAGATTATAATATGATGGTGGTATAACAGAACATACACAGGGACATAACTATTGTGATTTTGCTATTAAGCTAATAAAAATAACTATAAATCTGATAGTTATAATTGAATTTATTATTTTTTAAATTCCTATCAGATATGACTTTTACTCATGAAGGCAACAAGACATTTGTTGACAGTTTAGTGAACTTTGAGAAAATGGTAAGTTGTTTTTTATTATAAAATCTGCAATTGATTTTGTGTGCAATTTAACTTTTTAAACACTAATGAACCACATGCCATTTGTTCCTCTTCTAACTATGTAACTTTCCTATATCCACTCCTATAGTTACTAAAACATCCATAGTAGTTACTGAATTATATGCATTAATATGCTGGATGTAATAGATGAGTTAAAGAGTTCATAACATATTATATTAAAATGGATCTGTGTTAGATTATTATAATGTTTCAATATTTTTCAGCGCATGATTGCCAACACAGTCCGGATAATAAGATACTGCAGAAGTCAGCCCTTCAGTAAGTACTTCAGTAAGTTTCTGGTTTAGGTGATTATTCAGATGGTAGATGTTTCAACTTGAACAAATCAAGTATGATTTTTTTTTTGATGGTGTTCTTTGTAATTTGGGTAAGTAGCTTGTGGTTAGGGGCATGTGTTGTAATTCTCCAACCATGTACAGTATCTTAAAAAAAGGAACCTGGAGCAGATGCAAATCAGGTTGGGGCACGTTGTAATAAGTAAGCAGACACATTACGACAGTAATCAAAACTCGTGGTGTAGTAAATAGGCTAAAGGTCAGGCCAGCTGCAACTGAATGGGCCAAAACAGCAGTCATAAACAGAATGAGAAACAAAGTCAAAAAACAGTATAGCTGATAGTATGTACAATAAGTGCTATAATACCTGGTATGCAACCAAACATAAATCGAGCGGCCAAGACAGCAGTCATAAACAGGATGAGAAACACTGTAAACAGTCTGTATAGCTGTGCAGATGAAAGGAAGTGTTTATAAGGTCAGCACGGGTACACATGAGAGCTTATCATGACGTGTGATTGTGGGTGTGTGTTTGTAAAAGGCGTCCTTTTATACCATGTGCAGGTACCATGGGATTGTGTTCAGGTGGGTGTGATCAGGTCCTCTATGGTCACGTTCGCAGTGTGTGCCGGAGGCCACCAATATGTGATTTATTTAATATTATCCATTATGACAGCTAGTAGTATGTTTTAAATTACATAGCTACATAAAAGTTCATAGTAATACTATTATAAATGAATGTGTAATAGTTCATCATT
Source organism: Clarias batrachus (assembly GCA_003987875.1). NCBI lineage: Eukaryota > Metazoa > Chordata > Actinopteri > Siluriformes > Clariidae > Clarias > Clarias batrachus. The sequence continues at coordinate 31,531 of QMIH01002010.1, forward strand.
ATATTTATATTGTCTTAAGACTTATATAAAATTGTATTGGCAAATGGCTTTTGACATTTTAACCAGTTAACGGTTAAATTATTACATAAATATGAACAAACTGCACCCAGAATTACTTGCATTTATTCTATTGTATCATTTCTCCTTATTATAGACCATGAAGCTCCTCAAGCTACCAAGAACCACCAGGATGTGCGGCTCTACGTGCGACAAATCAGTGTGATCGACAACCAACGTACTCTGTCCCAACTATCTCACAAGCTGGAGCCCCGACGCCCCTGAGACCTTCTCATCTAGGAACTACCCATGCTGCTTCACTCCTTCCAGTGAATAAGCTAGCTGTATACACTTACTGGACATTTTAATAGGAACAGCTGTACGCCTGCTCATAAACAATTATCCAATCAGCCAGTCAGGCAGAGCAGAATACATAAAATCCTACAGATAAACAGCATCCATTGCACTGGTGCCACATGACACTGTCAGTACTTTGATATTCCTGTTTAAGTGCCCAGTAAGTGTATATGACAAGCCCACAAAGCTCTTCCTCCCATGATCAGTCAAAACCGTGAGCATACCCACATTCAAATGATATATGCCATTTGTAGTATGCTGTTTTAATTTTAATGCATAAGGAATAATCCTAGACAATCTTTTGCAGTTTTTTGTACCTTTATGTACATAGTATATTTTTCTGACATGCTGAGGTGTTGTCCTACAATTGTTTTCATATCCATCAAAAAATGTCAGAAGACTGGACTGTGTACTAAAACCTTAAAGGTTTTAAGCAGAAATCTGGAAGATCTATCTGTTTACTACTTGTACTGTTCTGTTTGGTGGAGTGTCAGTGAGCTTGTTAAATTGCAGATGACCTTGTGATGAACGTTGCACAAAGTGTGTTCTATTATTTTTGCACACAATTTGTTTTGAATGATTGAGGTTTGTTGATGTTGTGCATCTGATGTACTATTAAGTGTTACTTCATTTGCACCTCAGCATGAAATTAGTTCAACACTAAATTGAGCGACCCCAAGCACATTTTAGAAGTCCATGGGCAAACTTTTAACTGTTATATGTGGACTGCACTGTGTAAATAATTGGAGTGTTTACTGAGGGATGTATGCATTTTGTAAATATATGAAGTCTATTAAAAGAAGGCCTGTTTACTGATCTGAATAGTCTTATTCAGTTCTGTGTAATGACAAGAAATAATCCTTACACACACACACACACACACACACAACTCAAAAGTTCTCAAAATTGTTGCGTGAAAGCAGGAATAATGGGCAAAGGCCAAGTTGTGATGTCTAGACATCTGGATCAGAGCATTCAAAAAATATCAGGTCTGGCGCAGTGCTCTCAGTATTGAGTCAGCATTGATTATTACCTACCTAAGTGGTCCAAACTAGGACAATTGGTGAACAGGCGACAGGGTTATGGGTGTCCAAGACTCATTGGGGGTGAAAGCTAGCTCATCTGGACAGATTCCTTAGAAGGGTTATTGTAGCACAAACTGCAGAAAAGTTAATGTTGGCAACCATAGAAAGGTGTCAGAACACATTTGCATCACAGCAAATGGCACAAACTGACCCCAATACACTGCCAAAATCAACTACAGTTGGCACTTACAGTAAGTACCACAACTGGACCATGAAGACAACCTTGTTTAATGAATCACTTTATAATTTACATCATGGGGATAGCCAGGCAGTGTGATGCACTGAATGATCTGCTGAATGTTGAAAGTCATGTAAATGTTACATTGAAACCTACTATCTAAACCCTTGGCAGCAGTATTCCATAATGTTTATTCCTTTAATATTATGTCACGCTATATATAAGCTTTATATTGCCTTATTAAAACTGCTTTAGGGAGATCCATGAGCCATGGATGCCTTCTGTCTTCACGTTTTCATCAGAAGGGAATCTTTATGCTCATAGGGCTGCTTTCAGGGAAACAAACAAGTGAAAGTTTTTTTTTTTTATAGGGAGAATGCTTTAACACATAAGAATGAGTGTGTGAATGGGCATTGTCATGCGAGATCATAAGGCCGAAGTTTAGGCTTCAAATCTTCAATATGCATCTCACTGTAACTTAAAACTGTAAGTTTTAACTTGTTTTTGGTCGGCGATGAAGGATGTTTTCATTCCACACTATGCCATATACTCTCTAGGTTGTAGTGATGAATCCAACAGTAATGATTCTATTTAAGAAACTTTCACCTGAAAGGAGTATTGGTTCAAATTTTATTTGTAGACATCCAAACGCTTCTGTTTTTACACTCTTCTATGAGTTGTTTCGGCAGCAAGCATATCCTCAGACATGCTTGCTTACTGTAAGTGCCAACTGTAGTTGATTTTGGCAGTGTAAAAAAACAAATCACTGCACGTTGCCCTTATTTTGTTCAAATCACATGTGGGGCATCTATTTTTGCTTGCACCGCAGTTATAAATGAACTGATGTAACACGTATATATATATAAGCTCATATTCTACCAGTTCAGACAGTTTCTTGTTACTTGTAAAGTTAAGTTAAGCCTTTATTTGTCCCATATACATTACAGCGAAATTCTTTCTTTGCATATTCCAGCATAACTGGAGTCAAAGCACAGGGTCAGCCATGATGCAGCACCACGGAGCAAACAGGGTTAAGGGTTTTGCTCGATGGCCCAATGATGGCAACCTGGCAGAGCTGGGGATCGAACTGCTGATTTTCCAATCAGTAACTCAGTGCCTTAGCCCTCTGAGCTACCATTACCCCATTATTAATTACCATTACTGATTTTTATCAGTGTGGGTTTCAGATTTTTACATTTTTGTTCACTTATTTACTTTTGCCTGATGGACAACTGACAACTCAGCAGCAACAGACAAGTGTTTAAATGTATCCCAAAAACATTGTTCTACTGATTCACTTGTATCAGGACATACAAGTGAATACATATAGCATTGTCATATCAGTGTCATTACTGACATTAGTCCAGTGATAGTGTCTTTCCCCTGATGGAGGGAATATAGTCAGAGGCTGGATCAACGGAGTACATATAAAACCTGACAATTCCGTTTTCATCCACCATGTGGCGCTGTTGGCACGTGTGTGTGTGTGTGTGTGTGTGTGTGTGTGTGTGTGTGTGTGTGTGTGTGTGTGATACACAGGCACTAGACATTGGTAGATGAATGTAGTTGTGCAACACGTGAACTCCCGGCGGAAAGGCGAGTCGCGAGTGTCACAAGCTCCGTGCCGACCTTTTAGCAGCGGTGAGACAGAGACAGAGACAGGTCCATTCAGCCTAACGAGCGGACAGGGTGAGGAGAAACAACACCTGGTATGAAACCGTTTGTTTGACCCTCTCGTCTGTTATTAACATAAGTTTATTACTAATATCCCTAATCTCTTTCGGCGTTTCTGTTCAGGAAGTGACTTTGTATCCATCGGTCACAACTGCCAGGGAACTGTATAATAGGGGGGAAACATTTATTCGCAGGGCATTAAACATGCACGTGCATGTAGTTTCATATCAACTTTCTAGGTAAATTGGGACACAGCCTCGGTTGGGACATGTGTATGCACTACTTGTGCAGCCATTGGACATTATTAACAATGAAAATAGGAACTTGTTATATTAAGTATGGCCTAATTCCAGCCTTGGAGATACAAGTCTAAGTGTGATGTCTGTCAAAGCTGTGTACTGATAAATAGCAGGTAGTTTACAGTCCTCCCGGGCTTCACTTCTGCTGGGTGTTATGTACAACCGGCCTGCATGGTTAGGTGGCAGAACAACCTACACGGTTTACCACACGTACATTAGAAATGCGATGTACTGGAAGCCAGACTTGTCGCCCTTATCATTTCACATGTTTCAGTCGGGCAACGGAAATGAATAATGCAGGATGTTAAGGTGTGTGTCAGGGGCTTTGGAGGGTCCCAGTTTGCTGTCGGTGATGGGGTCTCTGGTTCATGAAGAGACAGAGCATCAGGACCATATTGGGAGCTTTTACTTTCTTTTTCCATTTTCTGTCACGTGACTGCGTTTGGTATGCGCGCGCCCGATAATACTGGTTTGCGGCGAAGCTGGATCTTCACTCGGCCTCGTCTCTTCCTCGTGCATTAATGTTCAGGCACATTACACTCGGGTGACGTTTTGGCCTAATAAAAACTTTCGAGCATAGTATTGGGCTTACATAACCGCCAGTAGTAAGGCAAGGCACATTCAATGTATAAATGTGTTGGAATTTAGTAGTAGTTTGAGCTGTATTTTGATGTTGAGTGTATCTATGGCATGATTTCCCCTTGACCTCTGGTTTATTGGTTTAGTGGAGACAGTGTAATGCCCGCTCTGTCCTCTCCTTTATCCAGGATATGTAGAGAGGCCATGCTGCTGAAATGCAGCGCTAAATATAGACTTGCTGGGAGAGAGAGAGGGAGAGAGAGACTAACACCCTCATGCCCCCATCACTGCTGTGTAACATGCAAGCAACTCACCAGCTTCATTTTTTTCCTGTTTCCACTTTTTAACAAAATATTTCCAGCCACACAATGAAATAAATGTTATTACTTATTTAGTTAAAGAAATAAGGTTTAAGGTGAAATAATGCACAGTAATACACAGATATATCCCCACTGTTGCTTTAATTCTTTCAGAGTCCAGAGTTCATCTGTGTCTAAGTGGAGATCTTCACACAATTACCATAAAGTTCAATATAATTCAGTCTAATCTAATCCAGTCAATCCAATTGATAATCTAATTTTATCTAATCTAACTTAACCTGAACACTTCGGGTGTTAATTCAACACTGGGAATTTTACCACTGATTTTCTTTTCGAGCCAATACAAAGTAAGAGTCCTCTGATATTCTGATAATACTCTTGCATCTTGTGATCTTGTGTATACAAAAAGAGGAAATTTGAAAATTCTTTGTAAAACCCTAATATTGTTCTTTTTCCCCCTTTTGGTCCTGTGTAATTCCAGAAATGGGCCTTATTATTAAGGGCCATGATATTTAAAGCACTAACAGGTGAAGTGAACAGTATTACCTCATTACAGTGGCACCTGTCAAGGGGTGGGATCTACTAGGCAGCATGTATACAAGCAGGTTTCAAAGTTGATATGTTGCTAGCAGGGAAAAATAGGCAAATGTAAGAACATGAGTGATTTTTGAAAACATTTGAATTGCGATGGTTCAACAACTGGGTCAGAGTATGTCTATGTCTAAGGAGGCCCCACCTCCCATCTTACAGGAATTAAAGGATCTGCTGCTAATGTCTTGGTGCCAGATACCACATCACACCATACAGAGGTCTTGTGAAGTCCATGCCTTGATGGAACAAACTGGCTTTGACAGCAAGAATGTGACCAGCTATTTTTGGGCAGTTCATAATTGTATTAATATTACTGCTGATCAATTTATTTATTTATTTTTTTTTTTTTTTAGATCTATGTATGATTGATGCTCACTCTCGTTGGAATGTGTGTGTATAAGTGTGTGTGTGACAGAGTGAGACAGATAGATGGTTTATGTTTTTAAAAAGGGCTGAGGGGAGGTGGCAGAAAGCAATAATTGCAATCCTGCACAAGTACATGTGCAATAATGATCAGGATCCAGTCGCCCAAATGCATTGTAAAGTTAGGCTCATAAGATTACAGTGTGTGTGTGTGTAATGTAGTGCTTGTTCTACCATTTAATTTTATTTGTATTGCAATATATTTAGAAAACTGTCCTGATTTATGGTAATACAGTATGCAGTCACACCTTATGTTTATAATATACACATCTGTCATGCTCAGTGATAGGTGATCCAGTTAGGCATTAAGTAATTAATATGTAAAGTGACGGTTTAAAACATATTTTGTATCAGTTCACCTATTCTTGGTTTACTTTTACTGTGAATTCCTTCCTTGTATCTTGAAGAGAAGTTAGGATATAAAGAATAGGAGCAAGGCATGAGAACAAGAAAGCCTTTTCAAATGAACTACGTGTTGAAGGGTTGCTTCCTCTGTGTCTATGTTGAAGGTGTTGTCTTAGAAATTGTTTGCAAAAGAGCACAGTTGAACACCATTGTCCTTTTATTTTTGGACCAGATATATGAAACAAAGCAATCAGTGAGATTCATTGCATGGCCCTTTTGTAAATCACAATTTTCTGTTATCTTCTACATTACATGATTATTAAGTCTATAATCTTTAGGATTTCTTCATCACTGACTGCACTATCTACAATGTTATCAATCACTGTTCTTATTCAGCAAAGAGAAATAATTTGAATCATTATATTAGGTGGAACATTCATATTACTAATGTGTAACCTGTGGGGGAAATGGTACATAAATAGAGTGAATATACTGGAGTGTGTTTTTATTTAAAGCTGATCTGGAGTGGTTGGGAATGTTCTAGAACAGTCTCGGGTTCCCCGTGGTGACTGGTGATCTTGGAAATTCGTGCACTGTGTTTGACATGAGCATGGAACAGGCTAAATGCCAAGAATACCTTGGGTCTTGCCAGGGCCGAGTGCCTGTGTGCTGTATACAACGGAGTCTGACTCACATATTTAGGCTGGGGGTTACTGGGAGGTGGGAGGTGGGGGGGGGTCGTCATAGGGGAGTTTGCTAAGCATGGATGAGAAATATCATATGCATACATATAATAGTTCATGGTGCTCTCTTTCTCAAAAGCACAGTCACCTAGATTTGCTGTAACATAAACAGTCTTCTTCGGTTTACTTCTTCTCACTGGCCTTGGATTGCCTCGATTGCGAACGTCTTCTGCAATTGAGGCCGCCCATGACACCATAGACAAACATGTTACTGTGAGTGCACAGTGATCTCACACTGCCTGTAACTCTAACCACGTGTGTTTGTGTGAGTCCGTGTGAGTGAGTGTGTATGAGGTGGTGGGTAGATGAGTGTACATCTTTATCTGTGTCACTCCACAATGGTACGAAAGCAGACACAAGAGCAGCTCAGACCTAGATGTCACTGCGCACAGGGACTCAAATCAACTTCATCTCTAATTTGCCCGTTTCTCTCCCCTCTTTTTCTGCCTACTCACTGCCTGTACAGGAGAGCGGAGTGTTTTAAAAGTGTCATTATGCCATGGCGTCTCTGGGCGCCTCCTTCGTTCAAATCAAATTCGATGACATCCACTTCTACGAGAACTGTGGCGGCGGGAGCTTTGGCAGTGTGTACCGTGCCCGCTGGATCTCGCAGGACAAAGAGGTGGCGGTGAAAAAGCTGCTGAAGATTGAGAAAGAGGTGGGCGACGTAATTGCCTGCGCTTTTCATATTCGCGTTTTAATTGTCAGTGTGATAATCATTTTAATTGCCTCTCTGCGTGTAGCGCCTGGTGCTACGCACCAGCCTCGAATACGCTTCCCCCTTGCTCTGAAGAGGGTGTGTGTGGCGCTGAGGGTTTCATTTGTGATCTTAGAAATGCATGCACTGTGTCTTTAAAAGAAAATTATCACATAATTAAATCATATTAGTCTCAGGTGAGAACTGTGTTTGGCTTCAAATTACTTTGAAGTGATGGATTTGTCATTTTGTCAGTTATTTTTTTTAACGTTTTAATTTTAGCTCAGACTGTGTCATGTTTTTTTTATATCACTCTGATCCTGGTTATTCAGTTGAAAAATGTTTGAAAATGTGAAAAAAAGGCATGAACACGTCAGTTACACAAAATAACTCTGTTACTTTTATACAACTATGTAAGTAAGCTTTAGTTTGATTTGAAGTTCTATCTCAGCAGTATTAAATATTTCAAGGTGCACAGTTGTCTCTGAAGCCGCCCTAAAATTGTCTTATTAATAACATTTTAATATCATACACAACTCTCATAAACATATATAGCATGTAAGGAAGTCTCAGATATCACAAGATGAAATGTTTAACCGTTTTAACAAAATCTATAAATAACAAGTATGTCTAAATTTTCCCTTTTATAGTTACAAATGGGAAATCCTGTTCTTATATATCATGTTTTTCATACATGTTTTTTTGGTCCTTTGTTGCCTCATCTGTCACAGGCAGAGATCTTGAGTGTCCTCAGTCATCGAAATGTCATCCAGTTTTATGGCGCAGTTCTCGAGGCCCCAAACTATGGAATTGTCACAGGTTTGTTTTTTAACACAAACTCTTATGCCTTTTACTCTTTGTCTGTTTTGATTGTTCATTACGAATTTCCTTCATTTCATGCGATGACTTGCTTGCATCAGAATAATTAAAAGCCAGTGACAGCGTATAAATATATTTTAATAAACCCTCTGGCAGCGCATGAATGTCAATATTTGATCGGATCTTTTCATAAATTTTATTGATGCTGTCTAGAAAATGGCCACACTAAGTCAACAAGTGTTAATCATATTGTATTTTATCACATTCATTACTAATCAGCATGGTTGGGTATGTGTAAGCTGTCACAGGACTTGTGGATATTTATAATTTTATGTTTATTAAACTGTCAGACTTGTATTAAATTTGATCTGTATTATTCATTGGCTTGCATCAAATAATACAATAGTTGTAATTGTTGTAATTGTAACAATAATTGTAGAAAACTACCTCAAACTTCTGAAGTTGACACATTATGTATGTTGATAATTGGTGATTTTTAATTATAGTTGTGAAGTATTTGGTCATGAGATGGTAGAAATATTGACATTTTACTGAAGCAAGTCAGACTTTTTTATTACAGCTATTCTGTATATGCTGAAGAGATCATACAAGCGAGCATACCACAGGCATTTATGTATTGAGTGTTCTGTGTGACATTCTTTAGTTTTGTCTGTAAAATAATGACCTGGCCTTTCACCGCTATAGGTGGAGCATGAACTAAAGATGAAATAATAGGTTTGTTATGTGATCAGTGCAGCAGTAGGAAAGCTATAGTATGTACGTCGAGTATGGGTTGTCAAGGAACTAGCATTTCTATTTATCAAAGCCAAAACTAATTAGCAGCAGGTAAAGGAGAGACGTTTACAGGCAGCCGGGCTGGCGTCTTGTGTTTCCAGTTCCATCATAAATCATTATAAATCACTCATCCCATCATATTTTCGTAACGAAGGAGTCAAGGCCCAGTTTTTAATAAGCTATTTATCTCATTTATATTTCTCGTCGTGTATGAAATGGCCTGCAAGTGAGATGGCTTATACGTTTATGTATCCTTTAAACAGTCGTGACGTTTCTGTAGTATTATAGTCACATGGTATATATGTAACTAGTCTGGTCACATGCCAGAACGGAAAAGGTAGGGCATGTTTTCTAGGAAATCATGATAAAGAGTAAGCATTCATGAAAGAATCCAAAGTCCAAAGTAGAGGAAACTGTTCTGATGTCAGTTAGTGCTGTCCAGTTAATTTATTTCCTTATCTGTAAGGTTTTCTTGAGGTGTTTTTAAAAAAATTATTATTGTTAAATGAAATGTACATTGACATACTGTATTATTGTCTATTTCATTATACATTTCATTAAGTTTTGTCTGTTTGCTTTTTGCCATTTTTGATGCGCATACTGAATTTTCTCATGATATTTGTAAAGAGGATGTATTACAAACTATAATTTCCTCTCAGAGGAGGAGGAACTCTATTGCTGCATAGGGTTATATAACCTACAGCAAATGATTTATTATCCCATGTTTATATACTGTATGTAAGGGTAGAAGCTATTGGACAAAGAAACTGGCCACATTCCCATGGGAAAGGTGCTGGACAGTAGGGGTCACTCTCACACCAGTATGAAAACGAGGCGTGTATACTGACATAATAAATCTAAACGATTAGTGTTCTCCTCCAAACACATTGAGAGATTTTGCAATAATGTATGGACAGAATTTGATACAGCCAAGTCTGTCTGAATAGTTAGAATTGTATTTCAAATTGTATGTTTGTACAGCATAGGTTAATTTTTTAATTATTTTTTTATTTCAGAGTATGCCAGCGGAGGGTCGTTATATGAGTATCTATCAAGTGATGCAAGTGAAGAAATCAGCATGAGACAGATCATGACATGGGCCACTGAGATAGCTAAAGGTACGCAAACAGCACATACACAGGAAAGTATCTGAAGCTAATTAAAAAAGTATATGCATGCGTTATTAAAAACAGACAATCTAAAGTAATATATTTGGATCACTACCAGACATTTTCAATATTCAATAAGTACTGATTAATGGCAAAAATGAAAACTGTGAAAGCTCGCACTGTTGTTAATTCACTTCTCTTTTTGTTTACCTCAGGAATGCATTATTTACATGCTGAGGCCCCGATCAAAGTTATACACAGAGATCTCAAGTCACGAAATGGTATTTTTATCAATCCCCAGAGTGTTTTTTTGGAGTTCAGTATATGTTTCAGTACTGTTGTTTAGCTTAGTATAGCATATTGGGAAACTACGTACAGAAGTTAAAAAGCATGGAATGTACGACTAGAATAGGGGTTACTGTACTTGGTTTTAGAAAATCCTTATGACTCGAAAAACCTGTCCAGAAGTAATAGAAGCTATTTACAACAGGATGCTTTCATACTCATATGCAATCTTTTTTTATTTTTTTATTTCTAGTGGTCTTGACAGCAGACAAAGTTCTCAAGGTATTTCTCAAGCTCTGGTTCTTGATTCATTGATGGATTTCATCATGCATGCACTCAGACTTTGTACTGTAACATCTGTATTAATCTATCAATGTGATTATAGATCTGTGATTTTGGAGCATCTAAGTTTCACTCGCACACCACACACATGTCTCTGGTGGGCACGTTCCCCTGGATGGCACCGGAGGTCATTCAGAGCCTTCCTGTTTCGGAAACATGTGATACATACTCGTACGGAGTGGTGAGTCTCTCTCTCTCTCTCTCTCTCTCTGTTGTATGTGTATGTGGGAAAACCCTTTTCAGGGTCAATTTTGTCTATACATAATTCTGAACTAAAATAGCTTCCTCTTTTGCATGTAAAACTCTGGCATTTAATAGCTGATTAACTTAAAAAGTAAGAAAATTGTAGTTCCATATATGTAGTTCCATCCTATTTCACTTTCAAAATAAATTAAAATAAACTCTTTTTTTACATTCACATTTATTCCTAACTTACAGTTGTTAAACTTTGACATTGTTGATCTGACTCCATATCTACATTACATGAAACATTTTTATGTTTTCTAAAAGTAGAAGTTGTCAAAGAATGTCAACTCTCAAAGACATTTATGCAGCTTTTATAACGAGGCAAATTTGAATTGAGACGAATTGTATATATCTCAATTATAATTGTTTGTGTGTGTGTAAGGTCTTGTGGGAGATGCTGACGCGTGAAATTCCTTTCAAAGGGCTAGAGGGGCTGCAAGTGGCTTGGCTGGTTGTGGAGAAAAATGAGGTAAATCACAACTATCCTTTCATCCATTATCTAATGCTGAAAACCCCAACCCTGCAGGTGTGTGCCAACAGTGCTAACCACTGTGCCACCTTAAACCATAACTAATCATTCACAATCTACAGAACTCAGCTCTGTGTTTCTGTATAAGCATGATCAAAGCTGCGCTCTTTGATTTTGTCTGATCGGAATTACAGTGGTTACATTCAGCCTCTGGCCATGTAAATCCTGTTTCAACTCATCAAAACGTGTGTGCTGCAGAGTGATATGCTCTTTTGTGTGTTCTGAGTTCTTTGTAGCTGATTTGTTCTAAAGTGGATAGGGTGTTAATCTAGTGTGTGTGTGTGTGTGTGTGTGTGTGTTTGTGTTGCAGAGATTGACTATTCCCAGCAGCTGTCCTGCTAGCTTTGCAAACCTGATGAGGAAATGCTGGGAAACAGATCCAGTGGTAAGAATTTAGTCATTAATCTTTGAAAAGATTGTGTTTGCTCTCCAGAACACAGTATCTGTTTCTGCAAACACAATTTCTCCATGTTATGATTTATGATGTTACATGAAAGCCCTGCAATAAACTTTCAATAAACCTGAATGCAATCAAGTCACAATACAATGTCTTTAGTTATCACCTTTATTTTTTAGTTTTAATCCTAGTTATTAAAAATGATGTACCACGTCCGCCCTTATTTAGACACGGCCAGATGTTTTATCTTCGAAGCTTCTTAATGTTCCATATCATTTGAATGAAAGGGAAACTCCACAATTCCAGGAGGCTTCTGTCATCCCTCCATCAGGCTACAGTTTGTCAGGTCACATGTCTCGTCTCCTCACATGCTTCCACACCCAGTTCAGTCAAGATGATAAATGGACATTCGCTACCTCAGCCCTGATCCCACCATTCAATAAGAGCAGTATGAGCCAGTTTTTAACATTTATTAATTTAAGACGCACTAATGACAGTGAACTTTTGATAGTGTAAGTCTGTTTACAGGCTGTATGATCTTTTTCCTATTTGTTATAGTGCTTCAGATATAGCCATTTCTTCTTATGATGACTTGTTTCATCATGTCTTGGATATTAATACTGCATGTGATTCGCCAAGTATTTATCTTCACAGCCAAATGATGATGTATTGATATATTAAAAGGATCATTTAATAGTTATGGACTATTCTCCTATTGGGTACCAAAATTAGCACAAACAAGTATATAAACTTACTGGCCTAAATGCTCTGCATTAGATATGTTGAAAACCCTTGTTGTAGGTGTGCAATTAAACACTAGAGATCATTTTCCCTTCAAGGTTTTTGCTTGCATATATATATATATATAT